>JAKLMI010000095.1:0-57249 GCA_022813495.1 Pasadenomyces melaninifex
TTCATCGGCTTGTACCTGCTCTACCACCCACCGAAGCACCCTAATGGCATAGCTTATGGACAAGCCTTTAGAGAAATGGACTATGGTGGTGAGTGTCAGGACAACGACTTTTGTTTGGGTGCTAACAATCACAGGCATGCTTCTCTTCATTGCAGGAGCAACACCTTTCCTTGCCGGAATTATTTGGTCCACAATCTATTCCTCAAGCGATCCACATGTGGTGGCCTGTCTGGTGGTCGGCGCCGTCGTCCTTGCCTGTTTCGCGTTGTGGGAGCACTTCGGTCACAAAGCGGGTTGGGTGCCGCGACCTCTTTGTCCTACACGAGTCTTTACAGCTGGCTATGGAAGGGAGCTTACTTTCCCTTGCATAGCTGTGGCAATCATCAACATGTTCTACTACAGCACTTCGATTGTCTTCCCGACCATGATCGCAAGCTTCTGGATCAAGGATCCGACCGATTGGCGTGAAGGAAGTATCCTCTCCCTCGTGCAAGGCTTCGCTATTTGCACTGGTGTGGTATTCCTGAGCTCACTTGGTAGCACCATCAGGCATTGGAACTGGCAGCTTACTGGTTACTGCACATGGATGGTGACTTTTGGGGTCCTGTTGGCACTGGTCGAGCCAGACAGAAAAGGCCTCATGATTGCGTTCGTGTTCCTATCTCAAGCAGGCTATTCTGGGGCAATGTATCTGTCCATTGCTATCAGTCAATTGGGCGTCGAGCAAAAGGATCTGGGTTTGAGTGGTGGACTTTCGGGTTGTGTCCGTTTCGCGGGAGGTACGACGACCCCTTTCTGACATTCTTAAAATATTGCGTACTTACGAGATTTAGGTGCAATTGCAACTGCTGTCTATACCACGATTCTGCGGAACACCATCAGCGAAAAAACTGCATCGAATGTCCCAGCCGCTGTCAAAGGCTTGATCCCCGATTCGCAACTTACCGATCTCATGCAAGCTGTTGCAGCTGGAACTTACTCCAAGGGCTTTTCCACACAAGTGGTAACTGCCGTGCAGGCTGCGTTGACTAGAGCGACTGTGACGGGTCTGCGTGTCACAGCATTGTCTTCACTAGCCTTCGGCGTGGTCGGTATTATCGCATGTGCTCTTTGCAAGGACATCGAGCCGAAGATGACGAACAAGATCGAGGTATACATGGAGAACACTGAGTATGCCGACAGGAACAAGTATCACTAGTGCCGTAAGATCTATATCAGTGCTGCTTCGACATGTCGGATCCTTATTGTGTTCGTGTATTTCCTTGGCCAGAGTCCAAGGCTGTTGCATTTGCTACATTCCCAATGTTTAGGCGCAACCTCCCTATAAGCCATGGATATTCTAGGCACGCCTGCGCCGAGACAATGCTTATAGCTACTGGCGTGACCATCGTAGATGACCTGAAGTGCTCAGAAAGTTTTAAGTCAAATTATCATAAGTCTTTCTTTGCTTTCTTCGTGCTTTCGTCAAATACCAGTTCTCGGTATTCAGGTGACCACATCTGAGCCCGAACCCAATTTTCTAGATCCTTGTCATTGTCGACAGGCACATTTTCAACACCTAGTAGATCCTCCTTTGCTGCTTGCTTGAGCACACCCATGGCAATTTTGACACTGACATCGCGCGCTTGTTCGACGCCAGGACAAAGCTCTTTCGTCGGATCATTCTGCTTCACAGCTGGTGTCTCGTGGGCTAGAGCAGTAACAGCAGCAACGAGCATTTCGTCAGACAGCAGTTTTGTCTTACCAAGTACACATCCAAGACCAATGCCTGGAAAGCATACCGAATTATTGCATTCTGCTATTTCGTACGTTTTGCCATTGTGCTTGACTGGAGGGAAAGGTGAGCCTGTCGCCACGAATGCTTTACCGTCTGTCCATTTGATTAAGTCTTCTGGCTGTGCTTCATGTAGTCTGGTTGGGTTCGACAACGGGAAGATAATAGGATGGTCCACATGCTCCGCCATTTCGCGGACTGCTTCTTCTTTGAATGCCCCAGGATTAGTAGACGTCCCAATAAGTACGTGTGGTTTGATTTTGCTGATGAGTGTTTTGAGATCTTTGCGTTCGTCTGAAGAAATTGACCAGTCGGACGCAGGATGAGCAAATGGTTTCTGAGCTATTGACAGCTTGTCATCGTCGTCAAGCAATAGACCTTGCTTGTCAACAAGAAATACCTGCTTCTTCGCATCTTCCTTTGAGATGTTTTTGTCGCTAGCAATTGCAGCAGAAATTTGATCGGCAATGCCTGAACGCGTTAGCAATTTTGGAGCACGAAGGAATCACGTCTACGTACCTGTACCCGCACTTCCAGCTCCGTAAGATAGAACTCGTAAGTCACCTAGTTTGATATTGCTGAGCTTCGCAGCAGCCATGATTGATGCTAGCGTGACACAGCCTGTTCCTTGCACATCATCGTTGAAGACAGCATGTTCACTACGATACTGGTTCAACAGTCTCCTTGCGTTATGGACGCCGAAGTCTTCAAAGTGTATGTAGGCCTTGGGAAACAGTTTTTGAACACTTTTGACGAAGCTGTCTACGAATTGGTCGTACTCTTTGCCTCGAACTCTTTTCTCTTTGACACCAAGATAGAGCTTATCGCCGAGCAACTTCTCACTGTCCGTACCCGTGTCAAGTACCACACCAAGACACCGTTGTGGGTGTACACCTGCACATAACGTGACAAGAGCCAGTTTAGCAATACTTATCAGAATGCCACCAATGCCCTGATCGCCAATACCAAGAATCTGCTCACCATCTGTGACCACCACATAGTCGATACCTCCATCGTCTGTATCGGGTACCACAAACTTGCCGAGCCTTTGTTCAACCTCATCTGGGTGCTTGATTGACAAGAAGCATCCGTCTGGCCTTCGAAACACCCGCGAATAATTTTCAATAGCTGCTCCCTCAGTAGGTGTGTAAATGATGCTGAACATTTCTTTGAGGTGGTCTTGCAAAAGTCGAAAATATAGGACAAGGTTCTGTTCCTGCATTGATGTCATGAAGGTGTTCTTTTCGAGGTCTGTCTCCAATTCTGAATACTGCTCGTAAGCACGCGCGACCTGCTGGTCCAGGGTTTGCAGGTTGGTGGGCAGTAAGCCCGTCAAATCAAGGCTGTGCCTCTCGTCATGCGAGTAAGCTGTGCCTTTGTTGTAATACCTGTCGTTGAGCAATGTTCGACCTTTATAAGGGACCTTCAGAGGGCCTTTAGCGGCTAGAGGAAGATCATCATACTTGGCCATTTTGGCGAAAGCTGAAAAAGACCTGTGCAGAGTGCGTTTGGTTTGTGTTTGTAATGATATGTTACTGACAAGGACGTTAATGTGAGCCGGAGGGACACGAAACAAGATGTAGGGAACTGGCATGGCTCAAATGATGGTTCGTGTAGGTGGAAAATGCGGTTATCCTCGTTGAGCCGGAGGTCGCGTCTAAGCGTTACGTCATGCTTCGGACCAATCAACGTCAGAGCTATCTGACAAGGCAGGAGGTATACAGCCGAGCAGCAGTAAAGTTAGCAGGATGACTTGTGCTGCGATATTGAATAGAACCGTGCGTGGATAGGACTGCCTTTTAGGCTTATTGTTATCTGGCATCCTTGCCTGGCTTGAGTTTGCCTTGCTTGATCAAATCATCAACCTTAGGAGGCAAGACCAAAGCAGATCGGTCATTACGTCTGAAGAAGTCTGCTACCACGGTAGCAGTCTTCTCGGGTTGGTCTTCATGCACGAAATGACCAGCTTCCGGAAAGACTTGTAGCTGATATTTTCCCTGCATCTGTCCTATCATGAGCTCTTTATCGAGTCGATCAGTGCCTGCGAGTATGAGCAGCTTGCCAACTCCTGGCGTTGATAAAAACTTCGACGAAAGGCCGACGAACCAGTTTTCCCAAAATGGCTTTGTGGCAGATAAGTTCGTCCGCCAAGTCAAGCCTCTAGCGCTATCGTCCAATGTCTCTGCCATAAGAAGTGGTGGAACAGAAACCCTGGCAGAATTGCTATTACGTAGCGTCCGAGACCTGACGTGCCATTCGATAGCACTCACGACGGATGGAAAAGATCTTGGCCTCGTTGAAAGATACTGTTCCATGCTCTGTAAGGCATCCATAGCTGAGCCTTCGACGACATCTAAGACACCATAACCCAGCAGAGCGTTGCCGAGCATTTTCTTGGATGCTAGCTCCGTGACCACAGCTCCTCCCAAAGAATGACCCAGAAGGATTGTAGGTGGCAGTTTCGGCCACGCAAGACGACTTTGAACTGCCATAACTGTTGCTGCGAGGTCGTTTGCTAGCGTTTCCAAGCTCAGATCGAGACTGTCTGAATTTGTGCTTGTGTCACCATGACCACGACAGTCAGGGGCAAGAAAACCTGCGTGCGGTAAGGTAGCCTTTAACGCAGCAGACAGAAGAGCAAATGAAAGGCCTGATGCACCCGCGCCATGATGGCAGCAGAACAGAGGTGCATCTGGAGCGGTAGTAGGCGTGAAGTAAGCATGGGTAGTTGTGCCGTTACTTATGTCGAGGTACAATTCTTCTTCGAAAAAGGTCTGCCATGGTATGGGTTCATATTTCGATTTTGGCTGGGTCAATGTAGGCCTTTGAAAGAGGGTTTGATCGGCAGTCGGTACAATTGTGCCTGTAGACGATGCTGACGACGAGGAATCATTTCTTTGGGACGGCAGAGGTCGCAGGTCGTCTGCAAGATCATCGTATTCTTCTGTCTCGTCGAAAGAGGCCGCTGGAGGAGGCAGGCTTTCTAGATGGTGCTTTGCCCATTGTTTCTGCAATGCACTCATGTCGGGCTGGTGGTTGAAATTGACTGCTACCGAATCAGCTTCGAGGAGGCGAGTCACAAGATTGGCGGTGGGGCTAGATAAAGCTAATGGTCGGTTGTTTCACCCACTAAAAAAGCGAGCGAAGCTACTCGTAGCAGCCTTTTAGGCTCGTGAGTATGTAATCAAATCGTGGGAATACTACCAGATCAACGCTCAAGCAATCGATCTAGAACGAAGATGCCCTTTGGGAGAACCCTTCATCCCATGGTCTTTCTGGCAATCCTGTGCATGCGTTGTCGATCAGCTCCTTGAGCTTTCACCACAGCCAATTCACATAATGAATTGAACGAGATCATGCACATGCTTGTTCGTGCCTTGGCAAGCCGTGCCTAGACCGCGCTTGTGTGACAAAAGCACGCTGAGCTCGACAAAAGACGTCATTACTAGCATCATTCGGGGATCCCCATTTTACTTTCAAGCTTCGAGGATGCCTGCAACAGCTCTTTATTGCACGGAAGTAGTAGTAGTGTGGTATGATATCGCATTTTGAGAGGCGATAACCATCACTGTCATCTCAAATTGTTAGTTCTCTTGTACGCTGGCCTCAACAGCTATCTGAAATACAGCTGTATAGCCCACAGCTTCATACGAGCTTTGAGCCCAAGAATTACTGAGCTGTACCGTCATCATGGTAACTCTCTGGGGCAACAAGAATGACTCCCAAGATCAGGATCAAGAGGAAGAAGAGAATGGCAGACCGACCACATCAACATCACAAAGAGCGCAAAGAGATACACCTCGAGACTCTGAGGATGTGAACGAACGATCGAGACTGCTGCCGCCAGACCGCAGAGGATACCTTAGTCCAGATGATCCAGCTGTTTCACCATACAATCTTTGGAGCGTTCGTGCGCTGCGATGGTTCGAGCTCATCTTTCTTGTGATCACCTTCCTTTGGTGGGTGTTGCTGCTGGTCTCGATATTCGTCAGTCCACCTAGGTTCAATTCACGAGGCTCTGGTTTCTTCGACTTCTCCTTCACGACTTTGACAATAGGCAACTTGCTAGTTGGCCTCATTTTCTTCGCTGTGCCGTCGTCGGCAATGACCATTCTGAGCATGTCTATTGCAGTGCTGCTACTGATTGACATGATCATTATTCTCGTTGTGCCTCAGCTACGCGTTGAGGAAGGATGGGTTGGCATTGCTTCCGTCGTATGGGCCGCCATCATTGCCTTGTACAACATCATCACGAATCGGACAGTCAAATGGGGTAAAGCTGAAGAGGAAGAGCGTCTCACAGGCAGATCCGAGACAAGGCGAACTCTGAAAGAATGGGTTGCAATACTTGCAGCTACGATCATCATGGTCGTCTACGTCGTCATTGTCGTACTTCTTACGGCTGTACTCGTGCTGCGCTCGCGCGATGCGACCCTGCAAGCACCAGGCGAGAAATACCTCGTTGACGGGGATAAGTATGCTGTACATGTTGCGTGTGTCGGTAACCAGACTTACAACAAAGATGGATCAGCTAAGCCTACAGTGCTGCTAGAGGGTGGCTACATGCCAGTGCTTGACACGATGGAAGACTGGGTATACGATGCACAACAGAATGGTAGCATTGGCAGATACTGCTGGTGGGACCGACCTGGACTAGCTTGGTCAGAGAATGCTCCATCACCACATTCGGGCGGCATGTCTGCGAACGCTTTCAGTGAAGCACTCGCTATCCAAGGAGAAGAGGGACCATTCATCTTGGTCGGAGCTGGCATTGGTGGTATCTATTCTCGTATTTTCTCTGCCAGGAATGTGCGCAATATCGCAGGTAAGTTTCCTTGTGCTACGACCTATTGAGCTCCATTAACAGTTGCAGGTATCTTGCTTATCGATGCGCTTCACGAAGATTTGCTATACAAAGTTGCAGCCCCAGGTCGTGGCTTTGTCCTATGGGGAAGAGGCATCATATCTCCACTCGGGTTCGATAGATTGGCAGGAGCTCTCTTCAAAAGCCGAACCAAAGAAGATCGAGTCTACGGCAAGTCGTCCTACCAAGGAGGAAAGTTCATCAAGAACAAGCTGCAGGAGAATCTAGTGGCCGACTCACTCACTAAGAGCGAGGTCAAGTCTGCTAGGAACATTCAGCAACCTGATGTGCCACTAGTCGTGGTTACAAGTGGTCGCCATATCAAAACTGACAGCGACTGGGAAGATAAGCAGAAAGATTTGACGAAGATCACCGATAACCTACTTGCGTGGCAGATTGTTCAGAAGGCACCGCCAGAAGAAGTATGGCGAGTCAAGGAAGGCCGGGACGCGTTGGAGCACTGGCTAGGAAAGCTCTACGACTATAAGATGAAGAGCAAGGTGGAGGAAGAATGAGGAAGCACATTCTTGGTGGTTCAGTACGAGCATAACTATGTTATGTTCAAGTAAGTTGACTGGCATTTATGGTAGGGCATCAAGCACACACGGGGTTTAACAGGACAGGTCAAAATATTACGGATATAGTTGCAATCTAATCTCTAGCACACGAATGCTCTGCCCGAAACACACACATCTCTCCTCGCCAGTCTTCATCGTGATTTGCTTTCATATCGCATAACAACAGCTACGCTCAGGACATGGTGCCGGGCCATCGCGGAGCAGACAAAGCTTGGTGACCATCTCATTGTAGTCACAAGGTCGCTGTTACGTTGAGCTCAAGAAAAACAATGAAGATGTTGTAAAGCAAAGAGATCCAGATAATGCCAATTCTTGTTCGGGTTTCTTTGATCTGATTTGAGGCAGATACCCCGGATTCGTCTATAAGTACGATTGGATTATACCAGATGGTGAGCGAGTCTTCAGACAGTAAACAAACTGACAACCTAGGACACTCTCGTCAACTCGAACCAGACAACAACTCACCAAAAACAACCAATATATCACACTACAGCATCTCAAGATGTGTAACACCAGTGGCAAGTCCATTACACCCGTTGTTCCAGCTCTCTTCACTGGGCTTAGGGCCAGTAATATAAACCCCAAGGGTTCAATCTCAACTGGCTCAACCTCTGCGCTTGCAGATTCCTTCACTCCGTTTAGGGCAAGTAAGCTAAACCCCAAGGCTTCAGTATCAACTAGTGGGAAGTTCGCCAAACCCATCGTTCCAGCTCTCTTCACGCCGCTGAGGGCCAGTAAGTCCAGCATCTCTACCACAAAGATCGTGGCGCCCATGCACTTCGGTTCAATGCCTACAGCTTGGGCCGGGCATGTTGTTGAGTCAGTCGTGACTATGCCACGGTCTGAGCGGTCCGAGGAAGTGACATTCCAAACAACGTCTGCTGCTATCTATGACTTCGGCTTCTCAATGCCAATGGTCAAATTTCCTCAGCACTCGCAACCTTCCTAAAAGTCTAGCTTGGCCAGCGGCTGTGCTGATTAAAATGATGTCAAAGCGACGTCGGCCACGCATGCTGGACATGCTGGCACAAGATCCATTGGCTTACAAGTGCTAAACAGCTCATTTGAGCACAAAACACAACAACCGTGTAAAACATCTAGAATAATAGATTAATCCATCTCCCACAAAAGACCCTCTTATCTTTCTTGCGTACTATCTGATATTTTAATTTCTAACGAATAGCCGATTGAAACTTGAGGCTATTCTCAGCTACCTTGAGTGGTCAAAAGTCAGATTCTGCCGATTTTGTGGGCCTGGCTGGCCCCAAGTGACTATCCAGGTAGGTACGTCTAGCCACTCTTTTCTGGACAGCCCGAAGGAATGTCACTACCAAAGCGGCAACTTTGCTTGTTCCGCTGCCACTAATCTGTCCTCGTATTGATTGCTGTATCGCGACATCGTGAGTCGTACGTAACTCGCAACCCAGCGTTGATAACTGAGATACGCGCGAGGCTGCTCACTGCTCGAGCGTTGCTACGACATGATCGTTCGGTAACACTGTAGGCGCATTATGGCGCCGCCCTCGTCACCCACTCAAGAGCCAGGAGAGCCAACGTCCTCGTCGCTGAACACGCCTATTGCGACACCGTCAGCTATACCGCCTCCAGTCCCGGTCGAGACACACCCAAACCGTATCAGACCCTCAGGACAATTCAAGTCACTCGACCCTTCTAGACTCGGACCTCAAGATGCGCTGACACCGCCTCGACTGAGACCAGTCGTAACACTCGATGGAAGCGTTCTTTCTTCGTCCTCAGCGGCTGCACGAACTGCTGCTGCTGCCTTGAGACCAGCTGTTCCGGATCAGCTTAGATCGTCTGTTGCCGCTCTACGACAGCCACCTGCTATACCGCCTGTTGCTGCTAGACTCGAGCAAGAGCGTCGAGCAGCGAAAGCCGCCAAGCGTCGGGCAAGACATCAACCTCAGGTGTGGAAGAAGTTACTATGGATCAAGCACAAGGGCTATCCTGATAACTACACCGATCCGGCGACATTTCTTGAGCATTTGCAGCGAAACCCGAAGCTGCGACCATATGAATTCTGGCCGCTGGTTGCAGATTCGATGGTCATAGTGCAGCATGTGGCATCCGTAATAGTCTTCATTTCAGCGTACGCTGGTATATATCAGGATCGACTAAGTCCTGTGGCTGTGGTCATATGCGGAAGTATAGCTACTATAGTGGCTTGGGTCATGTTCGATCAGTGGAAAGCTGCAGAAGAAACTGCATCCGGTGAGGGAGAAGTAGGGAATAACGAGGGTCACATGAATGGTCATATTGGAAAACCACTTATATCAACTATCGACGATAAATCCAGTACCAGCTCAAATGAGCCTACAAAACAACCTTTCGCAAATGGCCACGTGAATGGACATGTTAATGGCAATATCAAGAAAGGGCTTGGCCTGAGCTTATCGACATCTAACCTTGCTGCAAAGAATGCTGAGCATGGAAAATTGAGCAATCACGTCCCAAAGTTGTCAAACACCTCATTCCAATCGATATCGCCTATTGAGCCGCTTGCAGACCACAGCCACTTTCCTAATGGCGGTGATGCACAATCTCCCGCTTCATTACGTCGAGTCTTTTCGAACAAATCTCAAACGAGCAATGCTTCCTACAGCTACATTCCTCAATCACCTACCACACTACCTGCATCTGTATCGCCACGCAATCAGGCACGCTTAAAGACGTTCAAATCGGCTATGCTTATCTATTTTGCCTTGCTTGGTTTGAGCCCGATACTCAAATCGCTTACTAAATCAACTTCGAGCGACAGTATCTGGGCATTAGCTACGTGGCTGCTCATCATCAACATTTTCTTCTTTGACTATGGGAGCCAATACGTGCCTGCGCCAGGTCTACAACAACATTCACTGCGCATCGACGAGCCACTGGTTCCAGGTCAGAGCAATGGAGTTCTGCACACGAAGGTATCGCAGGCATCAATTTCTACCACTGCATCTTCCATGTATCAGCATCAAATTCGCCCGCCACTCTCAACGATCAATTCGGCAACAACTTATCCTCCACCTGGTGTTACGTCCACAAGCATGCCTGAAATACAACTGCCTGCCGAGTCGACTGTCAAGGCCAACACCTTGCCTCCACAAAATAGCTATCCATCTTCGTTATCTACTAATGCCGCAGTTATGGCTTCCACCGTCCTCGCATCACGACTACCGACCACAACATCTGTATTCTCGCTCACCCTCTTCTCAATCCAGATTTTTGGCCTTTTCCCCTTGTTCCGCAGGTACTTGAGATCACGCTCGTTCAATCTGCATACTGCTCTGACAATGTTCCTTGTCATGCTTGCTTCGGCAGGCCTATGGCTCATTTTATCGCAATCGTATACGCATACATATGGCGATTGCGGCTTCTGTGTAAGCTGGTGTGTAACGGTCCTCTTGCGGAGTATAGCAGGCATATTAGTAGGAGGCGTTTTGACACTAGGCATCATGGGTGGTTGTGCTTGGTGGCTGATTAGTCTACAAAGATATAAGAACGTGGTCATTGGACCTTGGGATCCAGCCAAGCCAATGTTGGCAGGAGGAAGTCGCGTTGGTGAGTGATAGTGCCTTTCCAGGCAGCCCTGGAAAGTGACATTCGTGCAGTCTATCCATTCAAGACGTGTTTCGAATTTGATTTACCCTATTCTTGTCACTTATTTGTATATTTTACTGACATCCCGCACTGGACCTGTTTCGTTCTTTCTCGTTACTTACACTAGTCACCTCGAAAGGCTAAGCTATGAATTTCTTGTTCAATCAACATGACTGACAACCATGACCCGTACTTCGTTTTAGGAGTTGCGTACAACACACCCCTCAAGGACATAAAGTTAGTGTACAGAAAATTGGCACTTCAATATCATCCAGATAAAGCTGGACCTCAATGGACCTCTCGTTTCCAGCAGATCCAAGCAGCATGGGAGAAGATCGAGAACGGTTATACACGTCCAGCACCTATTTTCCAAGCGCAATCTACATGGAAGCCAGAGCCCTTCGTTTTCAATCCGCCGCCACCATCAGCTTACTGGCGATGGCCCTACGGCCGGGAAGTGCCTCGCAGGAAGCCAACAACAAAACACTATGGCCCTCGGGGCTTCTCCCCACAATCGGGACCACCACCAGGACATGAATATCCAACATTCATTTTCCAGCAAAGAGAACAAGCGCGACCAACAACTGCGGAAGAAAGGGCAAAGGAACGTGTCTGGGAAAAGGAAAGGAAAGCACGAGCATTCTCTGGGCAGGCAAAGTGGAACATGAACAACATGCACTTCACATGGGATTCTCGGGCAGCAAAAGACGAGCCTGGCGCAAATCCGGGCTTCCGAACTCAAGTACCTCAGCAGAACACAGAATGGGGAACAAAGACAGGGATGTGGAGTGGCGATACCGATGACAATTACTTTGGAGCTCAAACTCATGACACAAGCGCTCAGTCTGATGACTCGATGGACCTTGATTGAGCACCATACAGCAGAGGTCGTTGAATATCATACGACTTGCAGCCTCGAACCGAAGCTCGGCCGCTGCCATAGAAACCATTGTGCGAAAAGTATTGCAACTTGAGTTCGATTTGACGCCATTACTCATTTATATTCAACAAAGTATCTACAGAAGTATAAGGAGTATGTGACACTTTATTATAGAGCTCCTGCTGGAGACGTCTTCAAGAGGTGCACGGCCTAGCTCGTAACGAGATGTCTGGTTGAAGTAATCGGTGACTCATTGAGAGTCTGCTTGGTAGGCGCTTTCTTTTGATGAGAAACAGCGATCGTGTAGAAGGGCTATACAAGAGGTAATGTTACGTCAACAGCAGGTAACGTTCATAAGTTCAGTGAACATTTGCAAGATGGGCGTTCCTAAAAGGCTACTGCTCAATTGGGAAAATGCCCTTCAATTCCTTTGATGCAAAACCTTCGTCTTTGCCCGTCACTGTTGCTAGTATACACTTTGCAAATAGTAATGAATCCTGCCTATTCCAGGGATGAAACATGTTTGGTGCTTCATATACCTGGGCATCAATCTGGACAGCTGGAGTATCTTGTTCAGGTGTACCTACTGCTTGAAACTCTGCTGCAATAGTTGATGCCCAGGTGGGAGAATCGTTCACTGGCACCAGAGATGTGGTCTTCGTGGCTGCGACTATTCGGACTCTGTATCGTTGCCCTTTCTCGTTAGCTTCCCGATCCTTGTCGGAAGGACTACCTGACGCCGGAAGTATCACGGAAATGCTCTTCGCCTCTATAATAGTCTCTATACATATACGGCACATCTCATAAGAGCTTCTGTTGTTTCCGCTGAACCAGCTGCCGGGACCGAGATTAATTTTGTTCTGCAGGATCTTTCCAACAACACTAGGTCCTAGCACCTCGGAGAGTCGATTGCCAAACCAGAAACCTGCTGTGCTCACACCTGGTAAATTTGACAAGCGCGGAGTCAGAGGTTGAGGCAAACCACTCATGAATAACGATAGACAGAGCTCTGGATGGCGTGCATTGAGATTCAGCGCAAAGCACGCACCTAAGCTCAGTCCAACGATATGAGCTCGAGCTGACTTTGCGTGCATGGTAATCAGTTCGGCTAGTAGATCGGCGTAGGCATCCTGCCATCTCAAACCCTGTGAAAGGTGTCGTGCTTCGCGTACTCGGCCCATAGAATCAGCAGTGAAAAGTGAGGGCAGTAGAAGATGGTAGTTTTGCGGAATATGAGTGCAGACTAGATTCCAGTCTTCGCCGGTTGCTGCCACGCCATGAACCAGCAAAATTGTCGTTGATGCTTCATCGTTGATAGACTCGAATGTTAGGTTGTTCGACATTGCCTATGCCCTAAGTGGAATTTGCTGAACTTGGCTTACCTTCTCGATGGGCTACCGCACCGATGGACGAAGGTGGTACCCGGTGCCATGTCGAGTTCGTGAATATGAACAGTAGGTGAAGCTACTACGAAGTACAAGCACAGCTACAACCTTGCAAGTACCTAAGCAGAGGAAGTTAGAAGCCTGGACAGCGAAGACAAGCTCTCGGTGGATCGACGTTAAGAATAACCGTTTTCAAAAATTAGGTTTGCAAGTGGCTGAGCCCATATTGACGACGAAGCTAAGCTAATAACGGGTGTCTATATCGACCTTTGGGGCCAACACAAATGCCCAGTGCAAAGAGCTTGAACACTTGAGCCGGCCATTGACTTCTGGCTGCCTTTGAGCCTGGTGGTGCCGAGCGAAATACTGTGTAGTTTAGTGACATCATTTCTGCTTAGCAATCTTTAGAGACGTCAAGCCTATATCTATAGGCCCTTGGCGCCAATAGCTAGTATACTTTAGCCTAAGAGAGCCTACCTATACTGATAGAGAGTTCTAGGCCTATTATTCTGAGGCACGAGCTAGGTATCAGCCCGCTTAAGTGTTAGGCACCAGATATTTGCTAAACTACACAGTATTTTGCTCGACACCACCAGCCCCACCTTGCTGCCGGACTTGCTCACTTCATTCAGCACAAAAGTCGATCGCAACATAAATGATCTCTTACCAATACTCCGCCCAAAACTGCTTTTACTATAGCACTTGATCTCAACTGTCGATGCTTAAGGGATCTAATTTCAGCCATTCCGTCAGGTCAACAACACACAAGTCGCGTCCAGCCGCAATCAGCATACCTATCATTAACAGAGCTATAAGTGCAAGATCTTTAAGTAGCACCAACTCGAAAATGTCTGAGCACATGCAGAAGATTTCTACCAAGACTGGACCGCCACGTAAGTCATGCTCGATCAGATTCATGCAAAGCTATGTTAGTTGTGGATTACGAGAACTGACTATGCTTCCTCGATATAGCAGCAGCACCATATTCTCAAGCAATCAAAGCAGCAGGTCAAATATGGGTATCGGGACAACTACCAGCTGATGCAACAGGAAAGCTCATCGAAGGGACGATCACGGAAAAGACACGAGCATGCTGTGAGAATGTGAAAGCCATCCTGACTGCAGGCGGTTCGAGTATCGATAAAGTGGTCAAGGTTGTGGTGAGTCGGGCTCGTAGAAAATCGGGAAAGCATACTGATCATGGCAGGTATTCTTGACAGACATGGATAATTTCAAGGAGATGAACGAGGAGTATGCAAAGCACTTCAGCCACAAGCCTGCTAGGAGTTGTGTAGCTGTCCATCAACTGCCTTTCGGTGTGCCAGTGAGTGGATATCTTGTTCAGGTGAGACGTGCTGACAGCATTTAGGTCGAGGTTGAAGTTGTTGCTCTCCAGTGAGCGGTGATAGATGAATTCGAAAATTGAACTCGAAGTTTGAATCACTACATATGGACGTCCTTGTATTCCTGTCCGCTCTCGAAGCTTGGGATCAGTATCTCGCCCGTATCTGAAGGTGGTTTGTAGACAGCACCTTCTGGCAACATCACACCGATGAGCTCAAGAACCTCCAAAATGTCTACCGGATCCCGTTCATTGTAGCCGTCTTCTCCTAAGACATCAGCAACTGAGATCAGTGGCTTCCTCGCACCAGACGTGGGCGCCGGACGTAAGGCCGATAGCACTTCATGTAGTCGGGCGACGTGCATATCCGAGGGGATCAGGTTGCGGACTTCACTGGACGCATCCGTGCTGGTCGCACATGACACGACATGAATGGCCTCTACTGCTGACATCAGGTCCAATGATCTATCACAGTGTCAGTGGAAAGTCGGGTCAATGCGCTCACAGAGCTTAAACCTAGTGACTACTTACAGCAAAGAAATGTCGTCAAAGCTTTCATCGACTGCTCTGGAGTAGGTATAGAGCTGCCGCAACAACTCCGTCATTGATATACTCATCGCGACTGTCGGCGCGCTGTTGTTGAGTCGCAACGAAATCTCATTGCCTGGTTGCAAACCACTTCGCCCTGATGTATCATAGATGAGAAATGCTATAGTATTTGTTGGGGTAGCATCTAGCAGCGTTTGCAGTAAAGTCTGGAGCACGTGCATCTCGAAGAGACGATTCGGACGACTAAACTTTGAGATGATGATGTTGGAAAGAATGTCAAGTGGTGACAGTCTCAGAAGACGTAGTGTCTCTATGCCGCACGCATATACAACAGCTGGCAAAACCACTTTCAACCCAGGATCCGTACCTCGATCCATGAGCCATTTTAGAAACGGCAAGTATGTCTTACTCATGCCGAGAAATTTCGATTCTGACTTGGGAACAGGATAAAGCGCATCCTGTACATAATCTTCTACACTATCCAGCGTGCAACACGATAAGTAGGTCAAGTATTCTTTACCCACCTCCCTTCCAGCAAGCAGATTCTTCAGACTCTCGAATGCGCCTTCGGCAATGAGCAATGCTCCAAAATCTGTGTTCACAACTCGATTAACAGCAACGTAACCAGGCTCGATCGTCTTCGCTTGCAGCAGAGCATAAAACCATGATGTCGAGTCAGGAACATCCTGCAAAAGCGATACAAAGGTTCGCAAACCAGCATCAATTATCTTCATAAAAGTTGACGGCGTTGGGCACCTTTCGACATGCTCCAGAAAAGACAGCCTTTGACATAGTCGCTGCACCTCTCGCGACCAACTCCAGTCGACCCAGCCTTGGCTGAGTGTCGCAACCAGGCTATAACACCATCGATTATCAAGATCCTGCTGTTGATTTGTAGAGAGTCGTGTAATAGATTGACCGTAAGTCGTAGCGAAAAGAAAATCTTCGACCGTTCGATGTATATATGTGACGTTCACGAAGTAACATGAGTCGCGTAAGGCGATATCATCGTGTCCGGCTTCTGGTGGCCAAATGTGATAGAAGGTATCAGAGGACAGGGCTGCATAATCTGCCTGGCATGTAAGTAGTCCTGCAGTTCGCATCATAAGCTTCCTTCTTGTACGTTTGATCGCGTGTTTCAGCAGGTCGGCGGAAGCTTTAGCCGGCGTATCTAAGTAGTACTTGTACAGCTCGCTGTCTGTCATAATAGCCACGTCGAAGAGCCTCAAAGGATACCGTCTCGCACACTGGAAGAAAATGGCTGCTTCGTCTCGATGTTGTGCGTTGTGTTTTTGGAATCTTTCCCAAGTATGCATATACAATTCTTCCATTCCGGCAGGTAATGCTTCAAGGCGCATCTTTAGAGTCACCGCATCGTCGAATTCGTCAAGTCCTTCTGCGAGGGTATGTAATGCATACTTAGCCCATAAAAACACCCCTTCGGCTTTTTCTCGTATAATGGCCAAGAGTTCAGTTAGCTCCGAATCGGATCTGTAGCCTGACAGCTTGAATTCCCTATGAAGCACGTCTGCCGCGAACTTGTCAATATCAAATCTCGTCAACTCATGAAGCATCACTTTGGAAACGCACGTCAATCCTTCTTGTACCCATGTCAAGGGTCTACTTGAGACGCATAGTTTGACGTTCGCGCAACTTACGAGATTGTTGAGAAATGATACGAGTTTAATAGGTCTTTCATCATGATCGAACTCGTCTAGACCATCCACCAGGATCAGGGTGTTCTCTTCTGACAATGCAAGCAGGTTTAGGAGAAAATGCTCGAGATCTGTAGTTGTCCAGTCGTCCAAACACTTTCGTTCCCTGCGCGATTCGTCACAGATCTTTGCCTGTGACGGCCATAAGACTGCTGCTTGATGGGCAAGGCTAGCAAGTAGTCCTCTGAAACTCTTCTGGAGTTCTGTTCCTGCTAGCCAAAAGAAATAAGTGAGCACGTTTTTGGTGTGCCTTGACGTGACAGAGAAGAATGTCTCCTTGGTAACGTCATGGTTGGCTATAAATTTCATCAAAGTGCTTTTGCCAGACCCTGCTTTGCCCTCGATCAAGTATATATCTGAGCCATTTTTGAGCCAGTCAGGGAAAGAAGCCCAACGCTGTGAGTGCTTCCTCTCCGTAAAGAGCCATTCAAATGTCTCAGGATGGGTCTCTTCAATAGCATCATATCTCGTTAAGGACTCTGGAAAAGCTAGTGATTGTATGAGCTGCAGTTCAGCACCATGGTCAGCATTTTTAGAGATCCCAAAGTTGTACGTATCACCGATATGCGCTTTGCCATCGAAAATGCTTATGTTACCATAGCTTTTACCTTGCGTGAGTTCACTAAATCGGTTTTCCATGTCGTGCGCATATTAGGACTGCAGCCATTGCTTGGTTGTTTCGACGCCCACGGTGCTACAACAATGTCAATATGCAACCGTGGCACACCGCTGTCGCGTCCACGTCCTCATTGTCAGGATCTCAAAGCAGCAAGTTTATGGATGAGCTATCGCATAAGCTCGTGCTGTGAGACGAAGGCTTTCACGGGTGGCTACATATGATCGAGCCCAGCTGATGCCAAGTACCGGGTATCTTTGATGTTGTCTTCTGCCGCTTCTCAGACATTCGAACTCGGGTTTTAAGCTTTTTGTTCCAGCCTAGAGAGTCTTCACTGGATACCTATAACGCCTATAAGAGCCCTTACAAGAAGAATTGTTGCGCATAGAAGTTCTGGAAAACAGCAGAATTCATGTCATCACTTCGCGCGCAACCGTAGTAGGCAATTGGATACACCAACCCTCCAGAGTGCTTCGAGTACACGTGAAGCGCATGCGCCCACAGTTCAATCACATGCAAGTCATTTCTTTCCCAACGTTTCTCACATGCTTGTCAGTATAGTGTGCAGGACCTGTGGTTAGATCGATCCCGCATTAAGGCTTTAGAATTGTCCTCACCAATCACATTAGCATCACCAGACACGCGAAACACAGCTCAGACTCTGCAAAGACTGCACAGTCTGACACTAACCCATATCCCGGGACCTGCCATGTACGAGAAGTCCCTTCCTTCGTTGACACGACAGAGCATGTGAGTTACATTCGAATCTTACGCTGCAGATGCCAAAATATAGTAAGGACCTGTCCATGTCCAGCATGAAGGTGTTAAAAATCCAGTCTTCAACTTATCGTGGCCTGTTGTGATACTGGAATCGTTTGACTCCCAGCGTGCCCTGTCTCGAAGCAGCAGACCTTGAACAACGATGCAGAAGGATATTTCTAGCAGGTATGGCTATCTGCTGTTACCTGTAACGCTTGGTTCTCGACTGCCACTAGTTGGAGCTATCAAGAAGATGAGGTCGTTGGTCTCGAGGTTGAGACAAAACAAGGAAGACAGTTCTGTATCTACGAATGACAGTTCAGAGACCTCTCCGACCAGCGGCACAACCACTCCTGCGTCCACGCAATCTCGATCACCCGACGAACTGTGTCTCACGCAGGTCGACGATGCTCTACAGATTGTGAATGTGAGCACTGGCACAACAGGAGGTATTGACTGGCATGCGGCTACGGTCGGATCTCAAATGCTCGCTTCAGCATCACGCAGAGCAACGTGGGACGACGGCGTGATGTCCAGGAGCATGTATATCGATGCGGTTAAATACTTGCATGGTGGTCTACCACGAGATCTGAGCGAAGACGAGCTGCAGTCGTTGCATGAGCACCTTCCGCCACAGTTCAGACTTCAAGACAAACCGAACACTGCTACTACGCCACTGAACAATTATACTGTGCACAATCAACCACCTCCTAAGCAGAATATCATTCGAACCTCAACAGGTCGACTTTTCTCCTTTGTACTAACCATTTGCATACTCCTGATACCTATCATTGCCTCGTTGATCGATCGCGCTATGCAATACGAACGACAGCACCGCCTCACCGAACGTGCCGCTCAATCAGCCAGCACAGCCGGAGTCGCATTGAGTAGCCAAATGATGAGGTTGGGTCAAAGTCAATTAGGTGTTGCATGTCTCCTCAAAATAGCATGGATAGCACAAAACGTGGTAGAAGGACTGAGCGACGGCCTTCGAGATGGTCAGAAGAAACTTGGCTGCGGACTTGACGACCGATAGTGGTCAGCCAGTCAACATGATTTTCTTTTATGCAGACTTTGATAGATTTTGGCTTGAAATGCAAATAAATCTACTGCAACTATATTTCTGCATCCAAGCATTATGGTGGCATGACAGCCTAATTGAACATGTCAAACTGTATATCATCTTGCTGATAAAGGCTCGATCGTTGTCCTGATATCACCTTGACCACGAATCCAATGGCTAAAGTTCTTACAACCAGGACCTTCTAACAGTATATTCAGATCAGAGCTTTCTGGCGGCAACATCAAATCGTACACTCCTTCACCTGGTTTCGGATAAAGCAAAGCCATCTCGTCGAAATCGTCATAGTATCCTTCATCTATCTCTTCACCAGCTTTAGGAGGCTGTGTGTTAGGCTTCGAAGGTACGCCTGCAGTAGGATGATCGTAGATGGCGACGCCAGGTCCGGATGTCGAAATGTTTGATTTGGGTTCATTTGACGCTACTACCGCTAGCGGTGGGGGTGGCATTGGCGTATGTGCCGGGCGAGGTAGCACGTGTGGGGGTAGTTGTGAATTGGTGACAGGTGAAGGCTGTCGAATCGGGTTCGCAACTAACAGATAAGGTGTTTCGAAGATGGGCATGTTGGGCGCAAGTTGTGCAGATCGCAGCACTATATCGACCAATTTCTCCTTCGGTAAAGAATTAAGATAGGCCTTTTGCTGGTCCAGGGTCAAGCTCATACCAGGTATCCATGGCATACCGTATCGTATCGGCGGCAATTGCGATATGGGTGGCGGCATGTTCGATACTGGCGGCTGAGGTGGGACGGGGGGAACATCCAATGATGCTTTCGATGCCGGTTTCGATTTTTTCTTGCCGTGTAGAATTCGATCACAGTCTGCACAAAACCACTCGGCCTTTGTGTCGGAAACGACCTCTTTTGCTATCTTTGGCTCATGACACTTTTGGTGCCAGCACTTATTGCACGCATCACAGAAGACAATTAGATTCCCTGGTGGACCATTACTTCTCAAGCAATGTTCGCAAAGTGCAAATTGCTCTCTACCTCGATAGACTTTGGCTTTGATCTTCGGATGTCGTTTAACGGATGGACTTGAGGTGGTCTTTGCAAGCGAAGGACGTTTAGATATAGTGGGTGCTGCATTGGATGTGTTGGCAACAACTGTGAGAGGCTTTTGACTTTGCCTACCTGATCGCGTCTGAGTTGAGGCGGCAGGATTATATTCAGGCGTTGAAGCTCTTGATGCGTCATCTGCATCGTCCGCATCGTCATCAACGGTTGAGGCTAGGTCTGATACAGTGCGCTTCCTTTTGATAGGTGTTGATCGGCTCTGCTGTGCTATCGAAGGAACCGCTGATGCAGGCGTCACTGGCGACCCAGACTCAGAACTGCTGTCATCAACAACTTCTTTCGATAAAGCTGATTTCCTCGGACCTCTTTTGAAGCCGGGTCTTCCTCGACCTAAACCCTTTCCGTTCACGACTGTGCCGTCAGCCATCATATATTTGTTTTTGAGCTTGCCTCTGCTGTCCCTTTCGAGTGGCAGTTGATAAGCACCTGGTTCCAGAATGACCTCGATCATGTCACCTTCAGAGCTAGGCGACAGCTGCATACCATCGGGAGTATGTGATGCTGAGGTTGTGCTTCCCCGACTGCTTATTGCCCCAAGGTCTACAGAAGCAGGATCGTTATCTATAAGCATGCTTGCCTTGTCAGTGATCATCGATCCATTTTTGGCTGCATCATGTGCTTCTGCTGTCTGTGTCGTCAATGCAGAACTCATGCTCCGAATTGCAGATCTAGCTGTGAAGTCTGTCGGCGTGTTGACATGGAAAATGAAGTCATCGCTTTGGAGAGGTCCTTTTCGCGGCCCAACTCCGCCGTCAGAAATCGCCATTTAGCTCATGAGTATAGGTGACTTTATTGCTTCGTTTATGGAAGAGTTGGGCTGTAGTTCCTGGTGGAAGGTTCAGGCTCGAAATCTAATGGATCTTGAAATATCCACGACAGCAATCTTGAGATCTTGGTTCTTGAAACGTGTTGGTAGGGAGTATATGTTGCAGATGGACGATCAAACGTGCTCCTTGAAATTGTGATTGGACCAAGACGACCAGACCTGAGCTGCTCGTAGTCCAGATAGGCATAGCTTTAGATCACGTGGAGTGACTAAGACTTGTTTCAGACAAGCTCTAAGTACCGGTAGCCGTTGTGGCCAATGTTCGTGCTGACCACACTCATCGACCTGCGTTCTTTTCGCGTTTTTTATGGTTTCGTGTCACACCCTCTGGGACATACTCTGTATGTGTCAACGGCTAACATATTATTACCCATACAATCGTTTCGCGCACTAACGTCGCATTCCATTCGTTTTTCCTGAACTTACATCTTAATGCTTGCCACTCCTTTCCTATGTTCTGTGCATACAAATACGCGTACTAATCAAAGCTCATTCCTTTCGAGCGTTTTGCTGGACAAAGCGCATACGTACTCCCCAGCCTTGCTTAATTGCTTTCAGGACGTGATATCCCGATACCTTCTCCATGGCTCGACACACGATGAACAGCATGGCATTTTTCTCGCCCGATGCAATTGCGCATGCGATCATGCCGATAGAGGAGAAACACACCACAACGCTATTTGTCACAAATTTACACTGTGCATCGTGCGTCACCCATGCTAAGGACACACTTCGACCGATTCACGGCATCTTTAACGTGGATGTCAACCTTCTGGGCCACACAATATGTGTTCAGCATGACATCGGACTAGCTAGCACGATTACAGATGTTCTGTTGGATGCAGCCTTTGAGATTCAACATGTCACCACAAGCGATGCCTCTGGGCGCGTCATCGCTAGTCAGGATATGGCTGAGAGACTCAGTCAACTTGAACATGGAAAGAGCTTGCCTTTGTTCATGAATAAAACCCGAAGAAAACATATTGCCAATTGCCAAGCTTGTCGGTCTTCGCAGCCTTCCAAGACTTTCTTCACAAGCTTTCTGGCGGGTGGGTTTCGAAAGAGGAAACGGTCTACACCGCGTGAAGCGTTGCCAGACCTAGAGAAAGGTTCACGTATAGAGAACGTTTCAACTGGACATTGTTCCGATGAGAAAGTTGAGCTTCACAATGCTGATGATGATCGAGCTGAGGCTCTACAGCATATTGCTACAATATCTATTACTGGCATGACTTGTGCATCATGTACTACCTCTATCACTAATGAGCTAAGTTCTCTCGACTTTGTAAGTGATGTACAAGTCAACCTATTGTCCAACAACGCGACAATCACCTATCATGGCTCAAAAGAGGACGCATCTAACTTGGTGGACGCGATCGAAGACGTGGGCTTCGAAGCTACCATCGACACAGTTGAACCACTCCCTTCTGCGAAGGATAAGGTCGACACTTGCACAGGCATATTCAGCATCGAAGGTATGACTTGTGGCTCTTGCGTTGCTGCTGTTGAAGAAGGTCTTCGAGGCGTGCAAGGTCTCCTTTCAGTCAATGTTGACCTTGTCGGAAACTGCGTAACTGCGAAAATGAAGGACAAGGCAATCGCTGCGAAGGTGACGGAGGCGATCGACGATCTTGGCTTCGAAGGCGCGCTTGTCGAGTTCAAGACCGAAGACAGTTTTGGAAGCGACGAGCAGAAGACACGGACTGTTGACTGGCAAATCGACGGCATGTATTGTCCAAAATGTCCCGAAAACATCAGCTTGAAGCTCAAAGAATCCTTTGGAGACGAAATTGAAATGCTCGCTTCACCTACACTCAAACAACCACGATTGACGATCAAGTACACACCTCTACCTCCGACCATGACGGTCCGTCGAATCAAATACGCCATAGAGTCGGCAGATCCAGCAATTATCGCATCGGTGTATCATCAACCTACAATGGAGGAAAGATCGCAGAATGTGCAACGGAGAGAAAGCAATCGCATTCTGCGCCATCTGCTGTTCACGCTGGTTGCAGCGATACCTAGCTTCGTCATTGGCATAGTCTACATGAGCTTGGTACCGTCGAATGACTCGATACGCATGTGGTTCGAACAACCAATATGGGCTGGCCAAGCTATGCGTATTGACTGGGCTATGTTCTTCATCACTACACCTGTAATGTTTTATGGTGCCACTATTTTTCACACTCGAGCGCTCAAGGAGATCTGGGCATTATGGCGACCGAAAAGCAAAGTACCTGTCCTGCGCAGGCTCTATCGGTTTGGCAGCATGAACTTGCTACTTAGTGCTGGCACATCGGTGGCATACTTCTCTTCGTTAGCAATCCTCATCATGGAGGCTACTGCATCACCTACAGCCCATTCCTCAACACAAGGTAAGATGCAGAATCGTCATTCGATCACTTACTTCGACACTGTCACGTTCCTGACTTTATTCATACTCTGCGGGAAGTTCTTGCAAGCCTACAGCAAATCGAAGACGGGTGACGCTGTTGCCATGTTAGGCAAGCTACGACCTACAGAAGCGCTGCTTATCGACGAGCACATCGAACCCTATGAGCAAGAGATGAAAGCTAAAACCAGGAGTATACCCATCGACCTGCTTGAGATTGGTGATATAGTGAGCATACCGCATGGCGGCTCACCACCAACGGACGGCATCATTGACCAAGACGGCACTTTCCTCTTCGACGAGAGCTCGTTGACTGGTGAATCGAAGCCAGTAAAGAAATCACGTGGCGACACAATCTTGACGGGATCAGTCAACATTTCGGATCCTGTCAAGATCGTGGTCAAAGAGCTTGGTGGCAAGTCTATGCTCGATCAAATCATCAATGTTGTCCGAAGCGGACAGGCGAAACGAGCACCCATTGAGCGCTTTGCCGACATTGTCACGAGCTACTTCACACCTATTATCACTCTGATTGCAATTCTTACTTGGGTTGTCTGGCTTTCTCTAGGTCAGTCGGGCATACTTCCCCGTAGTTGGTTAGATGTCGAACAAGGTGGGTGGGCATTTTGGTCGGTCGAATTTGCGATTGCAGTCTTTGTCGTTGCATGTCCTTGTGGCCTAGGTCTTGCTGCACCAACGGCACTTTTCGTTGGTGGCGGTCTGGCTGCGAAGAATGGCATACTCGTGCAAGGCGGTGGCGAGGCATTCCAAGAAGCTTCTAAGCTTGATACTATAGTTTTTGACAAGACTGGTACGCTGACGGAAGGGCGAATGAGAGTGACCGGCATGAAGATGTTGCGACAAGATGACGAGCAAGTTGGTGGGGAGCTAGTCATGAGATTAGCCAGCTCACTCGAAGATCAATGCACTCACCCTATCGCAAAAGCTATCAGGACTTTTTGCGAGGCCAAACTGACCACGAACTCGGACGGCTCAGATATTGGACCAAAGCCAAGCTCATTCATCGAGAGTATAGACGCAATGGAGCTGAAGGAAGTACCAGGTCAAGGCATGACGGGTGTTTTCGAAGTCAAATTCAGAGACGGCTCTTCGGTCGTGTATGAAGCTGCAATCGGCAACGAACGACAGCTTGCTAGCCTAATACACGTCAATACGAAATCGACTGAGAAAGCCACGACTGAGCTGACTACCACGCCGGAATACAGTATCCTCACTTCTCAATTATACACTTTCCAGTCCACAGGCTGCAGTACGGCAATCTTGTCCGTTCGACGTTCCTCAAGAGACGACTCCACAAACAACGCATTCACACCAGTAGCAGTCTTCGGAATCACAGATCCAATTCGCATTGAAGCACCAGCAGTCCTATCAGCTCTTCGCAAGCAAGGCACCGATATTCATATGTGTACAGGTGACAATCCAGCCACAGCCCGTGCAATAGCCTCACAACTATCTATACCCGTGGCAAACATCCGCGCTGGCGTCCTACCTCAAGACAAAGCGACCTATATCCACGAGCTCCAATCCGGCACTTCGAAGCGCAATATCGTAGCCTTCTGCGGCGATGGCACAAATGACACGCCCGCCCTCCAAGCAGCAGACGTCAGTATTGCACTGTCGTCGGGCTCAGATATTGCTCTGACATCAGCGAGCTTTATCCTTCTCAATTCAGATCTGCAATCTATTGAGGATCTTCTACAGTTGAGCAAGCGGGTGTTTAGACGAGTGAAGATCAATTTTGCTTGGGCCGGTGTTTACAATGTGGCGCTGATACCGGTTGCAGCAGGTGTGTTTTTCCCAATCGCTCAATGGAGGTTGAGTCCTGTATGGGCGGCAGCAGCGATGGCGGGAAGTAGTGTAAGTGTTGTTTTGAGCAGCATGGCTCTGAAGTTACCTGAACTGAGCTTAAGGAGGAGACGGAGCAGAAACGATGAAAGATATCTAGTCACGTAGCTGAACCAATATCAGGTCGACAGGGGACTTTAACTCCTGCAATAAAACATAGCTTCGTTTGGAAAATGAAGAACGAAGGTGCAGTAATGCTTTTATATCAATATTTTGTTCAAGGCGTCTTGATTGACATGTCCAACATGGACAACTCCTCGTACAACGCGCCATTGCTTGGTCCAGTCTATTTTAGAACAAAACTTTGCTCGCTAATTCAATGTTACATGCCTCATCTTTGCTTCGTGCAAATCGCAATGGCTATAGACCATCAAAGTCCATTGCTGCATCATCCAGACATCCCTGGGGTCTTTTCGTAAGCATACTTTTACGAAGTAATGCCATCCTTTAACTATCTTCAACGTCACCCTTGAAATCAACATGCCTCTGGTAACCATCTGCAAACCTGTTCGATGACTCGTTGGCACATTATCGTGCTGGCATAGTGCTCGCTCAAGAAATAGACGCAGCGATAGGCTGTCCATCACCAGGCGCAGTCACTATTGGCTTTGTGTGCTCAGCAGAGGAAGCAAAGTCCGTAGCTGGAGCTTTTGGAAAGTCCGCCTCTCGTGGTGCAGTAGTATTTGTGTTGACATTTGTGCTGCCCATATTGCCAGTGTTACCAGTGCTGCCGTTGGTAGATGGAATGAGTTCTGGGATCTTTTGTCTGCTCTTTCCGATATATTCAGATGCAACACCAGCATACTCGTTAGTGTAGCCCTTGACAGTTTCGGCGGCCTTGCTTGTGTGTTCGACTGTTAGATCTCGGAGCTGCTGGGTCTGAGCACTAACAACCTTGTTTGCATGTTCAAGCTGAGAATCGATCAACTCCTTGTTCGAGGTGTATACCAGAGGGACGAGGAAGACGACGCATGTCGCAAAAAGTGTGAAACCCCAGGCTGGGAGCAATTTGATGAGGTAATAGCTAAGGAAGGAGGCCAAGAAAGCCTGACTTTGTTAACAATTGTCAATTGGTTTATAGCATGATAGAACTTACAATAGCTGTGTTTGGGATGTTCTCAGCGAATATTATACGCTGGCCTTCGATAACGAAGAAGTTGATGAGTTGCTCGACGTCATCAAGAGTGGCTTCGAGATTTTCCTTAGGTATTTTGTAATACTTTCGTGGTCGGACGGATCCGGCAACGCTAGAGCCGATGGTCAATTTGGCAGCGGCTTCGATGAGAGTAACGACTGTTTATGTCAGTACGGTCCGTCCAAGATCATCGCTGAACTCACTTCCTAGTATGGTCCATGTGCCTTTGAGCATCAAACGAACGAGCGGCAGGTAACGGGTCGAGAAGATAAAGACGATAATGCTCGCGAAGACAATACCAGTGGCTCCTGCACATTGTTAGTCTATATTCCAACACTGCTTCGAGGTTCCTACTTGGATTCTTCCAGCTGAGAAGACTGAAGAAGAAGCTGTGGTAATAAGTCAAAGGTGTGTCGTTGGCGGCCTTGTGCTCTGGCACTCTGCGAGAGCTGGCAAGATCGGAGAATTCGTTGCCCGTGGCCTGAACCTGTGCTTTTGCTTGTTGTGCAGCCGGTCTGCCAGAATGTTAGTACTTGTACGTTATTGCAATTTTCGCCTGCTTACCCGTTGGCAAGATCTTGAGCCAGCTGCGAGTTGGCGGCAGAATTGTACGCGTTGGCGGCGTCTAGCACGTGTCAATATGGTTATCGTTAGATCTTATCGAAAAGACTAAACACATTAGCAGGAGTTCTGTCACGACATGTGATAACCACGTACCTTACTGGCTTTTGCTGACTCTGCGAGACCAGCAGCCTGCTCCTGAAAAGTGGTTGCAGACGATGTGGTCGTGCTGTTGTTTGAAGCAACAGGTGTGCTATTGTCTTGAGTAACACCATGGTCAGTCTCGGCTTTGGACGTGCCGTGCCAGAGGGAGTCTGTACCAGGTTGGTTCTGGATGCTAGAGTGATCGAGGGAAGCCATTTTTGTGGGTTGTCAAAATAATGGTACAGATAGAGTTGGGTGTGGTTAATCAGAGGCGGAAGTTGTGAGAGAATATGAATAACTACTCTGTTACAAGTTCGTGGCTATAACACAGGTAGTCGCGGTGCAAATATCTTTGTGGAAGGTGAAAACTGGAAAGCACAGTAGGTGTTCATTACCTTTTGGTCCTATGACGATGCAGGTGACGGCACACTACCAAAACTTGGACACGGGCACGCGATCACCAGCACACTAGCACGTGCAACATGCTGCAAGTTGGTTTAGGTATCCTTCCGGGTGCTTCGTGCCTAAAGGGAGTCTCATCCACAGGCGCGTGTAGGTGAAAATGTTTCATGTCTGACGCTCAGGCACTTGAGGAGGACCAAACGCGGCTAGTGCTGCGTTCCGTGTGAACGCGCGCATTGTGGAACTCAGGGGCTCAACTTTCCACCTATCAGCATTTGTGGCTGAGTGCTCGCTAGTGAGTCGCAGACGTATCGCTGCTGCCGAGAGTAAGGCAGTCCAAGACAACGAAGCTGAGACAAACTGCTTCTGTTCAGCTTTGTTACCTTTCTTCAAGGAATCGGGATTGCCACCCGACAGTCTATACCTGGTCTGCCTTTGTCGCTTTTACTCTCTCTTTCACCTGTGTTTCCCCAGAGCAATTGACAACACGAAGATGACTTTGGCTCACAGTCTCGCCAGCCGTGGCGTACACATCGCACACAGCTATGTTACCAAACGTCAAGCAGACGACCAGCCAGATACCCACCAGATACCTCCAATTGGAGCACTCATCTTTCTGCTCACGGTCGTGTTCTTCTTTCTAGCCCTTGCCGGACTCTCATACACCTATGGCCACCTCTTCACGACACTATGTATGGTGGAATCATCCTCACAGACTGCGTACGTTCCGATAGAGTCTGTTGAGCCAGTCGACGATGAGCCCCCAGCCTATAGCGAAGATGGTGTACCAAAACCTGTAGATGCAGAGGTCAACCTTATCAAGACTCAACCTATCACAGCCTCATTGAGGGAGACATTTCTGCATTTGCGAGCAAGAGCCGGATACTGGTCACGTTTCAGAGGACTCGGAGTTTATATAATATGGAACTTCGCACGCGGAATAGTTGTTGGAATCTTGACAGCCTTCCCAGGGTCCTTCTTTCAAAGCATTATGTGGGCCATACTTGCATCTATCATTGCTGAGATCGCTTTGGTAAGTCATTTTCGATTAATCCCGTGAAAGTTTGTGCTGACATTATCTGCAGGCCAATTTGCATATGACCTGGATTCACGTCATCATAAGCGAACCATCTGCGAAGAAATGGTATCAACGTATTCCAAGACCGTTCCTCAAGACCTGGAAGAAAATTGCGCCAGCAGTTGCCATTTGGGCTGTTACCTCACAAGTCGTGACAATCTTGCCACTACTTGTGACAGGCAGCTTTGGCGTCCTGCATCATCTGAAAGATCCGAACTACGAACCAGGTATGGGAGCAGCATATGCAGGAGCTGGACAGCTCTTCTTTGCTATGTTGCTGACCGTCTCCTTGTTTGTGTTGCTACAAATCCCAGCAACTGTGGCAATGGTTCGAGTCGCCGCCAGCATGCTGCCAGAAGAAGATGAGACAATTGTGCCATTCGACAGGACTTTTGGCGGATTGACCACACCCGAGATTATTGGTGGCCAAGGCAAGATCGGCATTGTTGAAGCATGGAGATCTTTCAATTGGGAGTGCCGAAGACGCTTATTACGAACTGTGATCAAAGTCGCAGGTATTATTATGGCTTGCTGGCTATTGTTCACTGTGGTCACTTTGACCGAGGCTCACTTATTGTTTGGACCAGCATTTGGCGAGATGATGAAGAGCATGCACGGTATTGCCAATCGAGGCTCATGAGCGTTGTAGGACAGATGTTGTTATTTTATGAGGGAATTTTGGAATGTTAGCACAGGTTCTTGGACAATTATCTGGACATGTATAGTTTGCATATCGATATGAGTGAATCTTATCACTATCAAATATGGCTCTGTATGTGACCACTTGTGTTTCGCTTAAGTCTCATGTGCCCAATTGACTCAATGCTCGGTCACGTAGTATTAGGGACTGCCTACTTCGAGTACAGGCTTGGAAGTACTAGTAGCTCGTGAAGCAGAGCCTAGACTGAGACCTCTCGCTTCGGAATTAGCGCCTCGGCCAGGCAGGGACGATCTGTCCCAGTGCTTGTCGGATCCAACGCTGACGTACGATGAATGTACCACATTGAGCATGTACCAAAGCAATGCTTACTGAAGACCAGAAATAGCTCGAAAGACTCTTATCATTGCCAAACGTGACAAAGTCCTCGATACCTGCTGACTCGTCCTATACTAGATCACGTCTAAATCCCCCATCCCGCCCCCCGTCGTATAATATCCCGCCACCTTCATCAAGTCATTGACACTACGCCAAAACAACATCTACTACCAGACAGTTGTACTGCTTACAGCTTGATTCCCACCGCAATATGGGGAGTTCGGCGGCCCTGTTGGGCAAGCAACTCAAACAGATGCAGTCAGATAAAGACATACCGGGAATAAGTTGTGGTCTGGTGGACAACAACATTTACGAGTGGGAAGTCATGTTAATGATGAGTGACGATTGCAAGTACTACGGAGGAGGCTTCTTCAGGGCACGATTGAGCTTTCCACAAGATTATCCCATGATGCCTCCAAAGATGAAGTTCGAGACACCTATATTCCATCCGAATGGTGAGTTGCAGTCGTTGCAAGAGTACCGGTGGAAAGGGAACAGCACAGGTCAATGATCAACTGCTAACGTTTCGTAGTATACACGAATGGCGAAGTATGCATATCGATATTACACCCTCCCGAAGAAGACAAATATGGTTACGAATCCGCAAATGAACGGTGGTCGCCAGTACAAAGTCCTGAAACGATATTACTCAGCGTGATCAGCATGTTGAGCTCGCCGAATGATGAGAGTCCTGCAAATGTCGATGCTGCAAAGATGTGGCGTGAGGATCCTAAGGAATTTCGAAAGAGGTGTAGAAAAATGGTAAGGGAGAGCTTGGGGGAGGAATGAAGAAGAGCTGCATGATCCATTCATCTCCTAGGTTGGATGCGTAGCATGCGATGCGGACACATTTTTCTGCGAAACAATAGGGCTTCTGCGAAAGTCAAACACAGCTCAAAAGACTCTGCCAACAACGAGAAAGCGGACGTCGGACACACAGAACTGGTCATTACTCCAGGTCCAGAAACATCAGAAGCTCTCGATGCTTTGTTCCACGACTCTAAGATGAAAAGAGATAACCGGAAAATCGTTGCGAGGATCCAAAACGTGGTGCTGATCAAATTATGGAAGACCTGTTTGCAACACGGTAATGACATAATAGCAGATTCAGCCCAGCCTTTTACAGTCCTTCCAGCGCATTCAGCAATTGTATCGTACTCAGGAAGGAGGCCCGGCAGCGTGCGACTACTGGTCAGCCTTTATATGCAACATTGTGTCGGCTATACTGTAGCCCTACATAAAGTCAGTCTTATAGCTTTTCATAGCTTCGGCTGTTGTTAAATGAAAAGCTCGTGTATGTGTGTCTCTGTACAATCTCCGGCTATCTACACGTCTCAGTCCACCATTCGCTTCGCCCACCTCGTGGCTGAAGAGTAAGCGAATCTGTGCCGTACTATGGAATCTAGACTTTCTTAGGGAGGTCAGATTATCTCCTATCCGAAGATCAGGCTGGACTACGGTCATTTTGGGCCTAGTGTGAGCACAAGATTCAACAGCCACCAAATTTCGGAGCTTCTTTTGGCAAGCTTTTGAGCCTCGTGGCATCTTTCTCGTGTTCTTTGCTCTTCCCCTGATGCTTGGGACGGATTCAGACGACCCAAGCGCGTCATAGCACGTTCGCTAATGGACTGAAATCGGTCCAAGCATTTTATATCGGGATAAGACTCACGTATCTTATGTCAATTGGATGTTAAGCTTTCGGTACTTACGGTACATTTGGCAGAGTTTGTCTGCACGTCTGGAGGTGCACAGTGAGCCCGAGATCTTGTCTACCATGACCTAACAGCATTCATTTTCATGATGCACCGTCTGGCATCCGGCAGCGCTAAATTTTGCTTGCTACAATCTTCAATCAACAGTTAGAGGCTCATCGACCAAGTCACGGTAGACAGCTTGAGTGCAAAGACACGTCCAGACCTTTCTCAACAACAGCTTTTAGAACCGATGATCAGCAGTAAAGTCGCCAGTAGTACCCCACGAGATGTGCTGGGCAAATGCTGTGCTCAGCTCGCGGTTCCGTCCTACTTTGGATCCGCTGCTGTGAATTGCAATATCGTGGCGCTTTGTGTCAAGAGTGGAGGCGTGGGCTAGTATACGCCTCGTGCTCCTCACCCCATGCTGACAGACCTCTCTAGATATATGCTATGTTCTTGTCCATCCTCGAGCTCAGCGTCTGTCAGCGTTCCTCTGTACACGCCAGCTCATCAGTGCCTCTGCCTTTCACTCGTTCAAGGCAGTGTGCACAGTCACTCTTTTACCTAGTACTTGTGTCTTTATTTTCTGATAGCTACTAATTATGAAGTTTTCTCAAGTTCTCATCACGGGCGCTGCCCTGGCAGCAGGAGCTGAAGCACAACGGCCGGCTATGCCCAACTTTGCGGCTTTTTGGTCTAGCATCTTTGCGAATATGCCGACTGCTCGACCAACAGCAGCTCCTGCTTGGCCAACGAGCAATCCTTGGGCACCACAACCACCAGCGGCAAGACCATCCAGTTCTCTCGCAAATCCAAACATTCCGTCAGGTCAGACACAGACCGTGACGGCCACATCAGTCGGACAGTACCAGCCAATCGTGCCTGTGCTTCCTACTGCCACTTCGCTATCGTCCACGACTACCTCATCTGTGGTCACTACACCAACGCCGATTGTAGGTAGCAATAGCACGATCTCGAATAGCACTGTGCCAAGTACCAACATCACAACCAGTTCGAACAGCACCAACTGTATCGCGGACGCTACGAAGAGTCCTAATGCGGCCAACGATGCCACTCATCGATGCAATTGGGGCAACGGTTTCAATATCAACACTGACTACGAATCCACGTGGCCAACCACAGGCAACACAGTAAAGTACACCTTGACCATCACGAACGGTACTATCTCTCCCCAAGGAGATAGCAAGATTGGCTTTTTAGTCAATGGACAAAACCCTGGTCCTGTGATCACAGCGAACTGGGGCGACAACCTCGAAATTACTGTTGTTAACCAGTTGCAAAATAACGGTACGAGCATTCACTGGCACGGTTTTACACAAAAGAACAGCAATGACCAGGATGGCGTGGGTGGTGTCACCCAATGTCCTATCGCACCGGGCAACAGCCAGACGTACAAGTTCCAAGCTACCCAGTATGGCACATCGTGGTATCACTCTCACTTCTCCAGCCAGTACGGTGATGGTGTGCGAGGCGCGATCGTCATCAACGGACCTACCTCTGCCAACTACGACGTGGATCTTGGCACAGTGATGATCACAGATGACTACGCCCTGACCGCCTTCCAGGAATCTTGGTTAGCATCTCGATTCGGTCCTCCTACAGCGCAGAACTATTTGCTTAACGGCAAGAATGTAAACACTGCCGGAACTGGTGGTCAGCGACAGACCTGGACTTTCACACCTGGCCTCAAGCACAAGATCAGGCTCATCAATGCTGCAGTCGACCACCAATACAAGGTCCAAATCGATCAGCATGATCTGCTTGTGGTTGCGGCTGACTTCGTCCCAGTTGTACCTTACAGCACCAAAGAACTTTCAATTTCCACTGGTCAGCGATACGACATCATTGTTGATGCGAAGCAAGCCGTCGGTAACTACTGGTTCCGCGCCCTCAAGTCAAGCGACTGCTCTTACGGCGGAAATGATGGCACAGGCTCTGCCAACGGTATTATCTCCTATACTGGAGCTGGCAGTGGTCTTCCTACCTCGAAGTTGACCACTACTCACAGCGATGCTTGTGTCGACGAGCCAATCAGCGTTCTGAAGCCCGTTGTTGCTAAGAACGTTGACTCGTCAGGTTTCACATCAGCTGTAAGCAGTCTCGGTGTTGGTGTGAGCACTGTCCGAACATCTAGCGATACTGTCTTCGAATGGACTGTTGGTGGTGTCAGCCAGGTCATCGACTGGTCGAGTCCTGTACTCGCCAACTCGGCTGCCTCAGCCAACACCTTCGACGCCACCAAGCACATCGTTTCCTTACCAAACGCAAATGTCTGGACTTACTGGATCCTGCAGAATCAGTTCTTCGCTCCTCATCCTGTAAGTATTTGCATGTTCTTTCAGAAGCACGATACTAACAAAGCTGCAGATGCATCTTCACGGCCACGATTTCTACATCCTCGGAACGGGCACAGGCACATTCAGCGCTTCGTCCAATGCCGGCCAGCTCAACTACACTAACCCACCACGACGAGATACCGTTCAGCTCGTCTCACAGGGCTGGGCCGTCATCGCTTTCAAGACTGATAACCCAGGTGCATGGCTTCTTCACTGCCACATTTCCTGGCACGCAGCTGGTGGTCTGTCGCTGGGCTACCTCGAGCGACCAAGCGACATCCCGGGCATGTACTCGGCCGGCGTCAACTCTCAATCTTTCCAAAACACTTGCACGAACTGGAAGGATTATGCTGGAAAGATGTTCTACAAACAGTCAGACTCCGGTCTGAGAAGGCGAGAGCTGATTGGACAGGACGTCGAGCTGGAGATGGAAGTCATGGATGAGTTCCCTGAAAGACGAGGCCTTGAGCAACGGGAGACTGTTGTAAGAAGGGAGGTTCGTCACTGGGGAAGTCAGGTCTACTGAGCATTGAAGCGACGGGATGTTCTGGTCGTGGTGCTGACAGGCTTCTAATACTGTCTATAATTGATGGTCGAGAGACCTGAAATCTTCTGTAGGTACAACGAGATAATGTTGCATGTCTTGTATCCTCCTTTTTTGGTATATGCTAGGTTCATTGTCTGTGTAACGTCTGAATGCACTCAAGGTATTCTTCCCGGTTTCGCAAGTGTTCAGGAGCTCTTTCAGTGGGAGGAAAAGCACTTCCCGAGTCTAGACCGAGTGGATCTACACTGAACCAAGCCTCGGCTTGAAGGAAGCTGCACTCAAGACACAAACTCGCTGCAGGCTGCGTCACAAAATTTTATGATACAAAAATAGCTTCTGTTTAGAGCTAGAATATCTGAAGTCAACGGTCTAACAACAAAGTCACACATAGATAATCGTTGCCTTCGCGCAGAGTCGCTGTACTAGAGTTCACGCGTGTGATCGTGACCCCACGGCTCCAGCCACCAAGGAAGCTCTGAGATCATCTACGACCAGAGCGAACAGCTTGCAGCAGTACTGAATGCTCAGGTGCTCAAAAACTAGCTCACTTGAAGATCAGTCGCTCCTTTGCCAACCAGAACAGAGCAGATCCTTCGACCAGCAAGATTCGCGTCTAAGACAGAGCTTCCGGAATCTCAGCATATACCGTCTCAAGCTACCGCAGTGAGAATAGCTAGAAATGGCACCAACAGCTCAAGACGTGCAGTCTTCTGCACAGAATGTGGTGTCTTCTGTACAAGCAAAGACAAAAGAGACAATAGACTCGATACCGACCTCGCGAGATGAGCTACCTTCCAAGGAAGAAGTCAAGCAGAAAGCAAAAGCAGCCGCGTCTGGTCTCCGATCTCTAGCTGCAGGTGGTGTTGGTGGTGTATGCGCTGTGCTTGTTGGACATCCTTTCGATCTGGTTAAAGTCCGACTGCAAACAGCTGAGAAGGGCGTGTACAGTGGAGCTATGGATGTGGTGAGGAAGACGATAGCTAGAGAGGGAATGGTACGTGGTTTATATGCGGGTGTGTCTGCGCCTCTGGTCGGTGTGACGCCGATGTTCGCGGTGAGCTTCTGGGGCTACGATATGGGTAAGAAGCTGGTCGAGTCAACTACTGTAGTGCCTGTGAAGAACAACACACCTCAATACAGTATAGGACAAATTTCTGCAGCTGGATTCTTCTCTGCGATCCCGATGACTATCATCACTGCACCATTTGAGCGAGTGAAGGTTCTGCTGCAAATTCAGGGACAGAAACAGCTTGGACCAGGGGAGAAGCCGAAATACTCTGGTGGTGTGGATGTGGTAAGACAACTCTACAAGGAAGGAGGTATCAAGTCTGTGTTTCGAGGTAGTGCTATGACTTTGGCAAGAGATGGTCCTGGCTCTGCTGCATACTTTGCAACGTACGAGTACATCAAAAGGAGTTTATCTCCGAAAGATGCTGAGGGCAACGCTACAGGAGAATTGAGTCTTGGAGCTGTCCTAGCTGCAGGTGGTGCTGCTGGTGTAGCTATGTGGATTCCTGTCTTCCCAGTAGACACGATCAAGAGCAGGATACAGACCGATCCCGGCAAGCCCACGATAGGAGGAACGATCAGTCAACTGTACAGGTCAGGAGGCATCAAGTCATTCTTTCCTGGATTTGGACCAGCTTTAGCACGAGCCGTGCCTGCTAATGCCGCGACTTTCTTGGGAGTCGAACTTGCGCACAAGGCTATGAGAAACATGTTTGATTGAGGTAAATTTTTCGAGCTTGAGAAAATGCATAGATATACCAAGGAGGCCGATTCTATGGTGCATCTACTACTCAATAGCCTACGCAAAGCGATTCGGCCGGATTACTGTAAGAAGCACGTACTTCATTCATACCCTTCGTCATCATCCTCATCCTCTACTTTGATCTCGGGATCCTCCTCCAGACCAAGATCGGAGTCTTCCTCCTCTTCATCAAAGTTATTAACCTCAATACTTGGCAGTATCTCCTCTCCATCCTCAAGTTCTGGTTCGTCTTCGTCTTGCCCCTGCTCAGGTGTTGCAGCATCGAGATCAATAGGTTCTTCTTCGTTCGCTGCACTCTGTGCTAGAGCAGCTTTCATCTTCTTACTCATGTAGGGCTTTCTCTGCTTGGCCTTGGGCTTCGCTTCCTTCGGAGTCTTTCCTTTCAGCCAAGCAGCAGGCTTGTTTGTGCCGTGAATAGGTTGGACACCTTCCTCGTTTCTGGCAACCGAACGGTATGTAGTCGCCCATTCCAATTGCTGCTTGGTTGCATTCTCACCCAGATAAGCAGAAGGTGTCTCGTCGCGTAGATCAGCTTCGACAGCTTCCTGTGCTTCGATGGGTCCTGCGCTACTATCGACTGCCACATTGTCAAGTGGTTGTATGGCATCAGGCTTCGTTTGATCAAAACCAACTCTTTCTGGAAGTTTTAGGAAGTCCTCTAGTAAGGCAGGATCGAGACCATTGCCGTCTCGCAAAGCATCGACCTTGGCCTTTAGTGCTATTCGCATCTTGGCTGCCGTGCCGTTCATGTACCAGCCGAAAGCCTTTCTTTCACAAGTAGTTCGTATGTAGGCATCATCGATGTCTCGCAGAGCTGCAATCTGTGGATCTGTGATATCGCAGAGTTGCCACACTTTGCCGTCTGGTGGTAACGCTGACACGCCATCGAAAATATGAGATGTGACATTATCAGACTTCGACCAATATCGTGCATAGGTCTCTTTGTATTCTCGCTTTCGTCGCTCGCGAAGTACATCAACTTGGTCCGTTTCGTTGTCTGCAGCCTTTCCAGTTTGATCATCTATCTTCCTTTGAGGTTTCTTGGCTGGGTCAGTTGGTGCCAGAATTTTGGAGTTTCCAGTTCTTGGAATGAGCTGTAGCATGATAGCTTGATATTTCCGATACTTTGGATCGGTACGTGGATCAACGCCTAGTTTAATGTACGTATCTCGCCAGGGACCTGATCGGGCAGCATACGCGACATGTGCGACGCAGAAACGGACGACATTGAAGGACGAGAGATTCGATTCCAGAGAATTGAGCATCGCTCGCCTGGTCCAGATAGGTCTTTGTTCGAACAGTCTCTGCAATGCGACCACAGTAGCCTTGTATGTCCTTGATTCGGCTTCAAGTGGAGGTATACCAGCCATTGGTGTCGTTGGATAATCTACAGTGTCCCATTGCACTTGATGGCTGAAAATTCGAGGTGCTGGTGCTGTGTTTTTGACGAGGACTTTTCCCGTCAACGGATCATTGGCTATAGTCATTGTTGGAGTCTGGCGATAGGCATATCCTTGCGGGACATTGGCGTTGGACCACGTTGGAGGAGGAAGAGTCGTCGTATCTTCAAGTCCATAGGTGCGTGGTAGTTCGAACTGCTTGATTCTCTGGTAGTTCTGAGATAAGATTTGCGACTTCACATCTTGTAATATCTTGGCTTGTGAGGTCGAGTAGACGAAGTCTGGCATACTCCGCCACACATGTGTTGAGGGAATTTGGGAGACAGCATTGACGTGGTAAGAGCTTGGATTGTCTCGCATGGCCTGCAAAAGATTGGTGGCATCCTGCTTCGAGCAATGAGGATCATCTATCCATGGTTCATCGCTGCCTCTTTTACGCTTCCTTCCAGTTCGTTTGGGCACAGTGATTTGCAGCAGGATATTATGAGCATCTTTCTTTGTCGCTAAGATCGTTTTCGCCGCCGGATCTTGTGGATGGAAGGACAAGGCAAATGTCCGGCTTGGGTCATCAAGAGCCTGGGCAATAGCCGTTGGACCACCTATCATATCGATGCCCTTGTCGACATTTTTCACAATGCATGGATGCTCGACAGAGATTGTGCTTGTTTCAGCGGGTACAATGAGATGCGTGGCAGTCTTGTGGTGGTTGGGGAAGAGCGACATTTCGAACTCATTCGAGCACAATGTCCATCAGCAGGCTCTCACCACTAATTGCGGTTCGATACCGCGTGACGAGCAGTGTAATAGAAGAGTTGAGGTACTCCGTATGAGGCCTCAATCGTCGACGATGGAAACAGAATCAAAGCCAGAATAAATTTGAGAAACGAGAACCGTAAGAAATCACCTACAGTCGCCAATGCCACTCACCTCTCGGACATGAAATGCGTTATCGGCTGAGTCTCGTCGATTCGGGCAGAGCAAGCTCATGAGCTGCCGATGCTCTTCTCACAGTATCGAGTAAGTGAAGGACTGCTCATCAGAATCAATTGAGCTGGTACTGAAGTAACAGTATGCATTTTGTCCAAAGGGCTCTGGCCGTTTTACGGGCCCGAGCAGCGCAGCTCTGAGCGGTCATTTCGTGCTATCTGTCGCTGCAGTGATACCTACCAGTTAATTGGTCGATCGTCGTGTTAGAGGCCTCAATCGTTACTTAGTGGCTCCCCCGCTACGGTGTAGGCATGGCTAAAACAAACCAAACCGATGCCATGAGATTGATTGAACTAGAGACTCGCGACCATTTGGCAACGATGAGTACGACCTATTCAAGTCTCACTCGCGCTTCTCTTTTGTCGCACAACTTATAGCAAGCCTTGTTCAATTGTTGTTGGTAAATCGCGGTCCGAATTCGTCATATGTGGTTGGCGTTAGCGAATAGCAACACTCACACCTCGATAGCCGCAGACCTAGAAGCTCTGCACCACAGACCAATTGAGTCGCATGCACCTTAGTCACAAAAGCAGTCCTTTACCTCAAATCACGTCTAAATGAGCACGTAGATTAGCTGGCTACCCTATACATCATATGCTACGGTGCTCGATGTTCTCCTGAAGAGGTGATAAATAGGAAGCCGCAGCCCACAGGAGAAGGTGACGAGAGCGTGACAACAGGTGCAGCCAACGAGGTACCACGGTCTAGGTAGAGACTTGTTCTCTGGCCATTGGTACGACGTGCACACACGAGTAAAAGACAGTGGTCGACAGTATGAAAGGCTTCCGAGCGAGAGTGGTAAGTTTATCTCCATATCTTCAAGTAGATGCATATTGATTGATGCTCAGCATGAGCAGCTCTCGAGGGCTAAGGACTCGAGCAAATCATCCAAAAAGAAAGACGCAACCTCATCCGGCACTCAATCTCCTCTTTCTGGTTCGACTGTTCAAGGTGATGCGAGATCGCCTGCGAACTCAAACGCACCCACTCCGAGTTCCTCCTCCACAAATGTTAGTGATGTAAGAGCAAGAGGTAACGGGGACAACGCAGGTGTGAACCTTCACTCCGCTACGTCTCAGCCAGGTGCGCAAGGTACAGGTCAACAAAATCCTGGTCAAGCATCAACACCTGGAAGGATGAATCACTTACCGCCATCAGTGGTGATAAGTCCCAGTGCGCCTCACGTACCTCCTGCTGGCGCGACAGAGACTATGCCTGGTGACCTAGCGCCGCCAAAGGCTGGTCAGAAATCTCTGCTTTTTGACAGGCTTCAATCGACCCCAAAGGATATACCAGAAGGAGTTAAAACACCACGAAGACAACACTCGTCACGCTTCGACATATCGGACCAGAAGACAAGAGAGCTCGAGAAGTTACCAGGCTTTCACGAGGTGCCTCCTAATAGGAGACAAGAGCTATTCATGCAGAAGATCGATCAGTGCAATGTGATTTTCGACTTCAACGACCAGACTGCGGACATGAAGTCCAAAGAGATCAAAAGACTGGCTCTGCATGAGCTGCTTGACTATGTTGCTAATAACAGATCGGTCATCACAGAACCAATGTACCCACGCGTTGTCGATATGTTCGCCAAAAACCTCTTCCGTCCTGTACCGCCTCCAGTAAATCCACAAGGCGAGGCTTTCGATCCTGAAGAGGATGAGCCGGTGCTGGAGGTTGCGTGGCCTCACATACAGGTCGTTTACGAATTCTTCTTGCGCTTTATTGAGAGTCAGGACTTCAATACAAATATAGCCAAAGCGCACATCGACCACCAATTCGTCCTTCAGTTGCTAGAGCTCTTTGATTCAGAAGATCCTCGAGAAAGGGATTTCCTGAAGACGACACTTCACCGGATATACGGCAAGTTTTTGAACTTGCGAAGCTATATCCGACGATCTATAAACAACGTCTTCTTTCAGTTCATATACGAGACAGAACGATTCAATGGAATAGCTGAGCTGCTCGAGATACTTGGCTCAATCATCAATGGTTTCGCTTTACCGCTGAAAGAAGAGCACAAGTTATTCCTTACCAGGGTACTAATACCGTTACACAAGGTCAAGAGCCTTAGTATGTATCATCCGCAACTTGCATACTGTATAGTACAATTTCTGGAAAAGGATTCAGCTTTGACCGAGGAGGTGGTTCTTGGCTTGTTGCGTTATTGGCCCAAGGTCAATAGCACAAAAGAAGTCATGTTTCTTAACGAGGTCGAAGATATCTTTGAGGTCATGGATCCGGCTGAATTTGCAAAAGTCCAAGAACCACTCTTCAACCAGCTCGCTAAATCAGTCGCCAGCCCTCATTTCCAGGTAAGTGCCTTTATTCCCCCAAACGCATCATGGCTAACACAATCAAGGTGGCTGAACGTGCACTCTACTTCTGGAACAACGAGTACTTCTGCAACCTCGTCAGTGACAATGTAGAAACTATCCTCCCAATTATGTTTGCACCTTTGTACGAAAATTCGAAAGGACATTGGAATAGGTATGTTGTCTACTACGAAGCTCAAATTCTGGTACCTAATATATTTGCAGGACTATCCACGGTATGGTCTACAATGCTATGAAACTGTTCATGGAAATCAACCCACAGCTCTTCGATGACTGTTCTCATGATTATAACGAGCATCAGAACAACGCAGACAAACGAGAGGAGGCAAGGAAGGAAAAGTGGGCCAAGCTACAATCGCAAGCCGATAAGATGAAGCAGGGACTTCGACCTGTACAACCACCGAACAGTGACACTATCCCTAATGTTGGGGGTATCAAATTGGACGACGAGTCTGCTACCGCGTCAGTGTATGCGCAAACAACTGCTGTCGAGGAATGAACCTATTCTGTACGACATGTTTTTATAATTCGCTGAAGAAGGAGGGACGCGATGGGCGTCCGATAGCGCAGAGTCGCGAGCGATGACACTTGCCGTTCGAAAGTCGTACTATGTGACTCTCCCAGCGTGGAAGTCTGCGGGTTCAGCGTCGTTACCAACACTAAGTGTGTGTTTTTGGAGAGTTGTGAGGTTTCAATGAGCCATATCTGAGTTCAGCGACAGATCTCTTTCTTGTTGCACACTGTTAGAAGACTTCAAGTTTGTCATTACGCGAAAAGGACAATAGCTTTAATGACATAGTTCTTAGAAGGCTCAAGTACAATAGATCCATGAAGTAACATGCTCACTTTTGTTAAGAACCTGTCTTGCCTACTGATTCAGTGTAGTTGTCGAAGGAAAGCCGTTGTCCAATGAGGACTATCACGATAACGCTAAGATAAGCTTGGATTTGACGAACGCAACGCCCACTGTCTCGTCGTTTTTCGACCAGCGTCCTGAGCGTCCCTGCTCAGGCAGCAAACTGTTGCCGCGGAAAATCGCGAACTCTAGGGTCGAGTCGCCCACTTTGACACCTAATTTATAGCACTGTACGGCCTAACGGGCCCTAGAATCTGCGCACGGACAATCGATTAGAGAGATCTGCTGCCTGAGAGTGCACTATGCGATTGACAAGAAGGCTCGCGCGTTTGTAGCCTCATGTCTTTTCGCAAGACTTACAACTCTGCTCAAAGCCTCTCGACCTCCGCTCTGATACTATAGTGCGACGCTTAATACTGAATATACTAATCAACACGAGACAGAAGAATACTTGTGGAAGCAACTTTATCTGCGAATTTACTGAGTACTGCCAGTAGAGCAATAGGTCGTTTGATCACACGAATGGTGTTGATGCATAGAAGCTGTGCCACTGCCTGGGGTGCAAGCACAGCCAAACTACTGCTTGTAAAGCGGTAGGCAGCAGCAGGACAGCATACACCATGGATGCTCTACAGAAGATCGATATATACGCTGCTCGACTAGCAGATCCAAAACAAGATGTCAAGCAGAAAGCTGCTGTCGCAGGCGATTTGCGCGACTCAGTCGAGACTCTCTGTAGCCCGGCTTCGACCTTCAACAAGTTCCTGTCAAAGCTATGGCCGGTTTTCAAGAAGATATTGGAGGGGAAACCTGATTTCACGCCAAATGCTGCAGAACATGTGCTGCGCAACCAGATTCTAGAGGTCATGCATAGATTGCAACATGCATCACCAGAGATGGAGCCCTATGCGCTGGAAATGATCGATACATTGATGGCATTGGTTCGGGTAGAGAATGAGGACAATGCTGTGCTGTGCCTGAAGACTATTATGGACCTGGAAAGACATCAACCAAAGATTACCGAGTCAAAAGTACAGCCATTCTTGGATCTGATACAAGAGATGTTCAACGAGATGGAGCAAGTAGTCAAGGACACATTTGATACACCAGCTGCGACCAATTCATCTTCGACTACGTCAAATGCGCAAGCATTGCAATCGCCAAAGCCTGGCTCACCTGCAACCACAGTCTCGGATCCTGGTTCGGAGAAGAAGGACAACGCGCCACTCGCCAAAGGCATGCAATCCTTCAAAGTACTCGCCGAGTGTCCGATAATAGTGGTGTCAATTATGCAAGCACACCGTCAACTTGTTCAGGGCTACGTGACAAATTTCGTACCTTCTATCAAGAACATTCTGCTACTGCAAGCTAAGGCACAAGAGAAAGCACATGCCGAGGCAGCCAAGAACAACACGATCTTCACCGGAGTCAGCAAAGAGATCAAGAATCGAGCTGCTTTTGGAGAGTTTATCACAGCCCAGGTCAAGACTATGAGTTTCCTGGCATACCTACTGCGCGTATATGCTAATAAGCTATCGGATTTCTTGCCAACCTTACCTGGCGTTGTCGTAAGATTACTGAAAGATTGTCCACGAGAAAAATCAAGTGCACGCAAGGAGCTTCTTGTGGCTATACGACATATAATCAACTTCAATTATCGCAAGATATTTCTAAACAAGATTGACGATCTCCTTGATGAACGCATTCTCATTGGTGATGGATTGACTGTCTACGAGACAATGCGACCGCTAGCATACAGCATGTTAGCAGACTTGATTCACCATGTCCGAGAGTCATTGAACAAGGATCAGATTCGACGAACTATCGAGGTGTACACGAAAAATCTACACGATAATTTCCCTGGCACCAGCTTTCAGACTATGAGTGCCAAACTCCTCCTCAACATGGCTGAAAGTATCACGAAGCTGGAGAACAAGGACGATGCTCGTTACTTTCTAATCCTCATCATCGATGCTATAGGTGACAAATTCGCAGCAATGAATCAGCAGTACAACAACGCGGTCAAGCTCACCAAGATCTCTGCTGATAAGCCAAAAGACAAGGACTTGGACACAGAGACATACTTGGACGAAAAAGATGATGTCCCGGATTGGGATGAAATTGACATCTTTAACGCAATGCCAATCAAGACTTCAAATCCCCGAGAAAGAGGCTCGGACCCTGTCGCTGACAACAAATTTCTTTTCAAAAATCTGGTTAATGGCCTGAAAAATATGTTTTATCAGCTGAAGGCTTGTAATCCCGCAGCCCTTACACTTGACTCTACCTCTACCCCTCAAAACTGGTCCGAAGTATCATTTGGTTATAATGCTGAGGAAGTTCGAGTCATCACGAAGCTTTTCCACGAAGGAGCTCGTGTGTTCAAATATTATAGTACTGACTCTATAGCCCCGGACGTCAGCTACTCGTCACCCGTGGATTTCATGGCAAGTCATAGCATGGCGCATATGAGCCGCGAGGAGAAGGAGCTCCTGGAGAGCTTTGGTACTGTTTTTCATTGTGTTGATCCAGCCACGTTTCACGAAGTCTTCCAATCAGAGATACCCCATTTACACGATTTGATGTTCGAACATACTGCATTATTACACCTGCCTCAATTCTTCCTCGCCAGTGAGGCCACTAGTCCTGCCTTTGCAGGCATGGTCCTACAATACTTAATGAACAAACTCCCAGAAGTTGGCTCTTCCGACATCAAACGATCCTCGATATTGCTCAGAATGTTCAAGCTGAGCTTTATGGCAGTTACACTATTCTCTGCCCACAACGAGCAAGTTCTTCACCCTCACGTCACCAAAATAGTCACGCAGTGTGTCCAATTGTCTGTGACTGCTGAAAAGCCTATACATTATTACATCCTGCTGCGCTCCCTGTTTCGAAGTATAGGTGGAGGTCGATTTGAGCTTCTATACAAGGAGATTCTGCCCCTGTTAGAAATGCTCTTAGAAACCTTCAACCATTTGCTTCAGGGTGCTAGAGATCAGCATGATCGTGATCTGTACGTGGAATTGACCTTGACTGTTCCAGCTCGACTAAGTCATTTGCTGCCACATCTTAGTCATTTGATGAGACCTTTAGTTGTAGCTCTGGGGGCTGGTCCTGACCTTGTTGGGCAGGGCTTGCGTACTCTCGAGCTTTGCGTCGATAATTTGACTGCTGATTATCTTGATCCTATCATGGCGCCGATTATGGATGATCTGATGACGGCTCTTTTCGAACATCTGAAGCCTCAACCATATCAGCACTTCCATTCTCATACTACTATGCGCATTCTGGGCAAACTTGGTGGTCGAAGTCGAAAGTTTTTAAATAGACCACCTGAGCTTGAATATCGCATTGCTACGGATGATGAGCCCAGCTTTGATGCGAGACTCCGAGACACGAATCAAGAACGAGCTTTCCCACTCAGTACGGGTGTTGATCTCGCTATACGAAAGCTTTCTGAGGTCGCACGCAGTCTGAACAACAAGTCGAACGACACATTCTACAAGCAACAAGCTTTCCAGCTCTTGAGTTCGCAACTCAAGCTGTTCATAGGCTTTGACCAGCTTCCAGAGGATATGGCTGCTCTCCTGCGGCTACAGGCGAATGATCTCTTAGCGAAAAGATTCGAGACGTACTCGAATATGCTCAGCAACGGTAATCCAGCACAATCATTGCAACAACAGAAGTCTCAAGAGGAGACATTGAAGAAGCTACTGAAAGCCTGTATCACCGCCACTTCCGTAGAAGAGGTAGAACAGCAAGCAACCGAACTTTTGGCCAATGTCTGTCGGCATTTCACGATTGTGGAGCTTGGCCACGCACTCGCAGAAGCTGGCTGGAAGACTCGGGAATTCGATGTCAATCTAAGTGAGAACGCTCGATATCTCAGCACAAAGATCTTCGCCGATGTGCTTGTTGATTGCTTCGCTTCTGACAATGTGGTTATACGCGAGGCTGCGGAAAAGGCGATCTACCACATACGCGACACCGCGAGAGCTATATTCGGCAACGATGAGAATGCGGCACGACTACCTTTCTTCTCTCATCTCGTATACACATTCTGCGCACGATGTCGCGAAGTAGAGTGGTTCACAAAGGCAGGCGCAGCGCTTGCGGTCGAGTTGCTAATCACCAAGGTCGATCTGGGACAGAATTTTCTCCTCAGTAAGCAACTTGAATTGATTAAGGCACTTCTCTTTGTAATCAAGGACACACCCTATGAAGTGCCTGCTAGCACAAGACTTGTCGCCGACAACACACTGAAGTTCATTCTACGTCGCAGTTGCAAAGGTTTGAGTAAGGATACGCTGGGCGACGAGAAGAGCAGGCTTTATCTACTTTGCACGACTTTCGTAACTGAAATTTCCCACATGAATCCTCATGTGCGTAAAACAGCACAGGAAGCCTTCAAGATCATGGCCGAAGAGACGAATTCAGAGGTCTATGAGCTCATCATGCCTGTCAGAGACCGTCTGCTGCAACCAATATTCAACAAGCCTCTACGTGCACTACCGTTTCTGACGCAGACTGGTTTTATTGATGCCATTACGTACGCGCTAAAGCTCGGTCACGATCTTGTGCCACTCAACGACCAGCTTCATCGACTGATGATGGAGTCTCTAGCACTAGCTGACGCAGATGCTGAAATTCTGCATCCGAAGCCAGACGAGTACAACAATGCCGAGCTGATCAAGAATCTGAGAGTATCGTGCTTAAAATTGCTCAGCATGGCAGAGCAACTACAGGACTTTGCAAAGCAGCAGAACACGAGTAGAGCTCGGATAATCACTGTCTTCTTCAAGCTTTTGTATTCGCGAAGCAAAGAGATCATCGATGCAGCCAACGATGGCCTCAAAGAAGTTCTTGCACAAACAAATAAGCTTCCGAAAGATCTGCTGCAGAACGGCTTGCGACCTATACTCATGAATTTGCAGGACTCGAAGAGACTCACTGTGGCTGGGTTGGAAGGCTTGGCTCGTTTACTGACATTGCTAACAAATTACTTCAAGGTCGAAATAGGAGCTAGACTTCTGGAGCATATGAAGGTAATTGCTGATGAGCAACTTCTGCAAAAAGTGTCATTCAGCTTGGTCGAGCAGCAACCTCAAATGAAGATAGTGGCAGCAATTCTGAATATCTTCCATCTGTTACCGCCAGCAGCAACGACTTTCATGAAAGATCTCGTAGACAACGTGCTTGATCTCGAACACAAGCTTCGAAGAACCAGCAATAGTCCATTCCGAAAACCTCTGATACTTTATCTGAACAAGTACCCCGCCGAGACATGGACCTACTTTTCTACTCGACTAGCCGAAGAGAAATATGGCAGATTCTTCAGTCAGATCCTTGGTGATGACTCGAGTATGGCATTACGAAAGCACATACAGACCGAGACCGATAGCATCGTGAAATCGACCTTCGAAGGCACCGTTAACGACGAGAAGTATGTTGCGATAATCAACACGATCTCGATTGTGCATGCCGTAACGTCTCGGGAAGATGGTCAAGGTTGGTTGAAAGACCAGGAGCAGCTGAGGAACAACCTTCTATCCGCGACGAGAGACCTGGAGGCCCGTCTGAAGCGAGATCAGCTTGTTAAATCTCAACGACTTCGGGCCGTCCAGGCTGGTGAAGAACTTATTGCGATTGTAGTTCGCTATCTTGCTTTGCCGGACTCCAGTGTTGACTACATGTGGGACTTCCTCGCTGCTTGCGCCCAAGGTGAGCTGAAATCAGGTGTTATATTACAGCAATTTCTGTACGACCACGTCGTCTGCGCCACTTCGACTGAGTATCAAAAATCACTTGTGGTTCGAGGTCTAGAAACTTACAACTCGAAAACTGTTGATCAGCGCTTCAAGACTTTCATCATGCACAATGTCGTGAATCCTATAATCGCAAAGGACGTACAGCGAACACGCACGGACACAGAGCAATCGAAATCTATGCTTGACAAGTCACTTCGAGAGCTCATCTCAGAAAAGTTGTGGAAGAATCCACCTTCTGATGTCCCAGATGAGTGGGCACAGAGAGGAGTAGACCACGCGAGAATGGAAGCCTTCCAGCTGTCGGCATTCGTCATCAAGTATCACAAGGATGAGTTTCACGACCTTCGGAAAGAGATCATTAAGTATGCTTGGGCCTGCATTCGTCTCGAGGACACTATCAACAAGTACGCTAGTTACGTCTTGATCAGCTATTTCTCAAGATCTTATCAAACACCAGCCAATCTTGTCATTCAGGTCTACAATCAACTGTTGAAGGCTCATCAGAATGAAGGCAAGGCGCTGGTCGCTCAGGCACTCGATGTTATGGCACCAGTACTTCCTGTTCGTGTTGCTGCAAGCGGTCCAGGTGACAAAGGCAGGCCAACATGGGCAAAATTGCCACGAAGGATCCTCAACGAGGAGACTGGAAATCTTTCTCAGGTGCAAAGCATTTTCAACTTCATCGCCAGACAGCCTGAACTTTTCTATGAATCACGAGAGTTCTATGTACAAACAATGGTCCAAATGCTGCACAAGATTGCACCACCTATGAGCTCTTCGAACGAGAGCAAAAAGCTCGCCTTGTCGTTGATCCAATTGGTGTTGACTTGGGAGAAGACTCGACTATCGCAAAGCTCACCAGGGCTTTCCAAACGTGATGCAAATGGACAATCTGTTACTAATGCTGGCAGAGAATCATGGCAAATACCTCTAGATTCAAGAACGATCATAATCAAATACCTCATCGCTTTCATCACATCGCTACAAGAACGATATCCTGTACCAGCTGCGGAATTGAAGCAGAAGACAGCCCAAAAGAATGGCCAACAGCCTGCCGTGTCCAACGACCTGATCAAGAAGGCTACCAGTATATTACAAGAGCTACTTTCAGCACCACTATGGACAGATATCGACGTCGGATTGTATGAGAAAGCGGTAGACAACACACTGACCAGCGAAAAGGCTGACAAGCCTGACGATAAGCACACAACGACAATGGTCAATTCCCTCCAAGTCATGCGTATACTGCTCAGTATCAAGAACAGCGATTGGATCACAGCACATATTGACCTGATATCTAGGTTGCTTGAGAAGGTTCTGAAAAGTGAAGATGCTGAGATCATGGACTGTCTGCACTACGCCGCACCTGAGGACAAAGCACCAGCTCTAATGCTGCAGATATTACAAGCTATACCGCAGCAAAAGCAAGAAGAGGAGGATGCAATGGATCTAGATGGTGGTCAAAGTGATTTTCTGACCAAATACAGCAAGACTTATGTTGGGGATATTCTGGGATCCGGCACCTTGATACCTGGAATCAATAACTTGTGGTCATTGTCCCAAGTCCAGCCAGCAATGGTGGATGAGCACTTCAAGAACATTATGAGAGTGCTACAAGCTAAATTGGCCAAGGACCATTTAGCTGCCTATGCCCCTCCAACCGGGCCTGCTCCGCAAGGCTGGAGACCTGGAGAGCCTATAATGGACCCTTATGAGTTTGCCCTCGGCATTGACCTATTGAAGAAGACCATCGATGTGCTTTCTTCGAGGATGTCCACACTTGCTGAAGATCGAAGACCATTCCTCAGTGTGCTGGCTTCTATCGTCGAGAAATCCTTCAACATTGAGTTATGCAACAAGATTTTGGACATGGTAGAGAAATGGGTCTTCGATACAGCTGAAGCAACACCAACTCTGAAAGAGAAGACAGCAGTACTGCACAAGATGCTTGTGTTTGAGAAGTGGAGCAAGCCTGATCTACTTGAACGCTTCCTGGAGCTAGTGCTGAAGATATACGAAGATCGTGCTATTACACGAACTGAGCTGACTGTGCGTCTTGAGCACGCTTTCTTGATAGGTACAAGAGCGAAGGATGTCAAGATGAGGAGTCGATTCATGAATATCTTTAATGATGCTCTTTCGGAGAGCGCAAATAAACGTGTTGAGTATGTGTTGACCGTGCAGAACTGGGATACTTTGGCAGATAGTTTCTGGCTGAAGCAAGCTTCTCAGCTCCTGGTTGGATCCGTTGACATGAGCTCGCCAGCACGACTGCATCATGAAGACATGACGGTGTGTCCTATATCTCAGCTGTACGGCAAGGAGCTTGTGAGCAAAGCGCAAGAGAAAGATGAGCTTATCATCGAGGAAAGTCTAGAAAATGTTGTAATTTCCCAGAAGCGGTTCAACCAAGAACTCAATGATGTTCGCGCAAGAAACATTCTCGAGCCTCTCGTGCAGCTTCAACATATCGATGATTGGGCTGCATACGAGCTGTGGGTCAAGCTGTTCCCTCTGTTCTGGTCATGTTTGGCCAGAGACGAGCGCATCGATCTGGAAAAAGGTATGGTCACATTACTAACTCGCGAGTATCATCAAAGACAGCTTAACAACCGCCCTAACGTCGTCCAAGCACTGCTAGAAGGATGCGTACGAGCTAAGCCACGATTCAAGATTCCACCACATGTCATGAAGTTCTTGAGTCGCCACTATGATGCTTGGTATACGACACTGGTCTCCCTCGAAGAGTCAGCCGTCAATCCCCTAATCGACACACCTACAGTACGAGAAAGCAACCTCGATGCGCTCGTCGAAGTCTATGCAGGTCTCCAAGAAGACGATTTGTTCTATGGAACTTGGCGCCGACGATGCAAGTTCATGGAGACTAATGCTGCACTCTCATATGAACAACATGGCATGTGGGACAAGGCTCAACAATTATGGGAGGCGGCTCAGGTCAAAGCGAGAACAGGAGTCGTGCCATTCTCACAAGGCGAATATTACGTCTGGGAAGATCACTGGCTAATATGTGCTCAGAAGCTTCAGCAATGGGACATCCTTGTCGAATTTGCTAAGCATGAAAATTTCAATGATCTACTGCTCGAAGCTATGTGGCGTAACATTGATGCTTGGGGCAATGAGGAGCACAGATTGTCATTGAACAACATGATCAAAAGTGTATCTGACGCACCAACACCACGACGAGCATTCTTCCAAGCTTTCATGTCCTTACTACAGTACAATGGTAAGCAAATCCCGAGGATCGAATTCCAGCATGTCTGCGACGAAGCAACGCAACTATCCATCAGAAAATGGCACCAGCTCCCGAAACGACTGACTAATGCTCATGTCCCTATTCTGCAGAATTTCCAACAGCTTGTTGAGCTTCATGATGCTAGCATTATTTGTGATAGTCTAATGAGCACGAATGAGCGCAACCTGGACAGCAAGTCTCAAGAAGTTAAGCTGCTCTTGCAAGCCTGGCGAGATCGACTACCAAACATATGGGATGACATCAATGCATGGCAAGACTTGGTGACTTGGCGACAACACGTTTTCCAGCTTGTGAACAGCACTTATCTTCCTCTTATCCCACAACAAGCCGGACAAAATGTTGGCAACAGCAGCTATGCTTTCCGAGGCTATCACGAGACAGCATGGATCATCAACAAGTTCGCACATGTAGCCAGGAAGCATAATATGCCCGATATATGCATCAATCAACTTGGCAAGATCTACACGCTCCCCAACATTGAAATTCAAGAAGCTTTCTTGAAGTTAAGAGAACAAGCCAAGTGTCACTATCAGAACGACAGCGAACTGCACAATGGGCTAGATGTTATTAACAACACCAATCTTAATTATTTTGGTGCCCAGCAGAAAGCAGAATTCTACACTCTCAAGGGAATGTTCTTGGCTAAGCTCAAGCAAGCAGACGAAGCCGATAATGCGTTCGGCGTCGCTCTGCACTACGACCTTAGATTGGCGAAGGCTTGGGCAGAATGGGGGCAGTATTGTGATCGGAAATTCAAGGAAAATCCGAAGGACATTCAGGCCGCTAGTAACGCTGTTCGTGTCTACCTGGAAGCTGCGGGTCTGTACAAGAATCATAAATCGCGGAAGATGCTCAGTCGAGTGCTTTGGTTGCTGAGCTTGGACAACAAAGAAGGTCAAATTTCGAAAGCATTTGAAGAATTCAAGGGCGACACACCTGTCTGGTATTGGACCACATTCATACCTCAGCTGTTGGGAAGCCTGGAGCACAAGGAAGCAGCATTGGCTAAGACGATCTTGTCACGAATCGCCAAGCAGTTCCCACAGTCACTATTTTACCATCTTCGAGCAACTCGAGAAGAGTTTATGACAAAGAAGAAACAATTCGAAGCTCGACAAGCTCAGAAAGACAAGCCACCAGGTGGCAGTCAGACACCTCAAAAGCAGGAGCCTGGTCAGACCTCACCTTCACCAGCTCAGAATGGGTCAGCTTCACGACCTGGCACAGCCAACAGCGAATCTCAACCTCAGCCTAATGGCAATACTGCTGAGGGCACTCCAAAACTCAAGCAGGAAGCAAATGGCGATGTCAAGCCGCCAGTCGAAGGCGAAACTGCTAAGTCTGAGCAGCCAAAGAAAGCTTGGGACCATGCTGATGAGGTTATGGCAGGTCTCAAGACTGCTTTCCCACTCCTAGCCTTATCTATGGAAACCATGACTGATCAAATTTCGAAGCACTTCAAATGTCCACCGGATGAGGATGCCCACCGACTTATCGTTGCTCTGCTTAATGACGGTCTCGCATATATCGGTAGAGCCCCAGTACATTATGCTGAAGGTGCAAAACTACCATCTGCTACGGAGGCGAACATCACTAGGTTTGCTGAATCTGTTCTCCCAGCACATTTGCGGAATTCGTTTGAGGCAGACTTCGTCCGTATCAAGCCGACTATGTATGAGTACATTCACAAGCTGCGCAGATGGCGTGAAAAGCTGGAGCAGAAACTCGATCACCGCCAACAATGGGTTACACTTGAGTCGTACAGCCATCATCTGAGCGAATTCAAGTTCCTCAAATTCGACGACTCTGTAGAAGTGCCAGGTCAATATCAACAGCACAAAGACAAGAATACAGACTTCGTCCGCATCGAGCGCTTCATGCCGACTGTGCAGCTCGTGCGTGGTAACGGGGTCTGCCATAGACGACTTACGATCCGAGGACATGACGGCTCCCTGCATCCTTTCGCGGTCCAGCATCCCACGGGTAGGAATGTCAGACGAGAAGAGCGCATTGTTCAGCTTTTCAGAATCTTCAATCAGACTCTGGCCAAGCGCAAGGAGTCACGGCGACGAAACTTGTACTTCCATCTCCCTGTCTTTGTGCCGATAGCACCGCACATCAGACTCGTGGAGGACGACGCAAGCTACACCTCACTTCAAACTATTTACGAAGACTATTGTCGACAGTCGCACGCCACATCATCGCCCATGTCCCGAGATGATCCAATCTTGTTCGGCTTCGAACGTACCAGAAATATCCTTGAGCAGCACAAATCATCTCCAAGAGCGCCTGAGCAGCTGGCAATGATGAAGACGGACCTCTTCAGCCAGATCTGCGAGCGATGGATGCCGAACAATATTGTCCTGAGACACTTCCAGTCAATCTATCCATCATATGCTGACTTCTGGTTATTCCGCAAGCACTTCGCCTACCAGTACGCCGCCACCACGTTCCTTACATACGTGATGCACATGTCGGCACGCTACCCAAGTAAGGTCAACATCGCTCGTCGAAATGGAGATATTTGGTCATCGGACTTGCTGCCAACGATTAATAGTCAACGCGGACAGTTCCATAATCCTGAAAGTGTGCCATTCCGGCTTACTCCGAATATCCAGATTCTCATGGGTCCGATAGCGGTGGAAGGAATATTCACATCGTCTCTGATGGCTATTGCTAGGTGTCTGGCTGAGTATGATTCTGGTTACGAAATGGAACAAACATTATCTATCTTTGTGAGAGATGAAATGTTCAATTGGATCTCGACGAGGTCAGGAGGCGGAGGTGTAGGTGGTCACGGTGCAGGTATGGAGCTTGGTAGACTGGAAGATCCGAACGAGCTGAGGGAAATTGTGGCAGTCAATGTTCAGCATATCACAAGAAGAGCACGGATGCTGGGCACAACGCAATTAGGTGCAGCGCCTGCTTCTGCGCCACAGGCGAATGCTAATAGCACGACGAACGGCGAGAATAATGCAGCAGGTGCGCAAAGTGGTCAAGTAGGAGCGGTGGTACAGCAGGCTGGCGCTGGTGGCGTGTTGCCTGCTTGTCAGAATGTTGTGGATTTGGTCAGTAAGGCTACGGATCCAAGCAAGCTGGCGAATATGGATGGGTTGTGGTATCCTTGGCTGTAAAATATGGTGTTGGATCACATCGGTTCTGGAGTATCAATAGGGGTGTTCCGATCTTGTAGCGAGGAGTTCTGGCTCGTGTTGTAGTCTGTATGAGAGCATGTCTCTGTGCTAGTGAGTGTATACAATGTGTATCCTAATCCTACTTTTTATTTAAGCCACATGACTGGGTACCTAGGCAAATACTTTAGGTGAGGCCTGCCACTTTGTCTGGGTATCCCAAGCACCGGGAAACGAAGTCTTAGGCGTCATTCGATCACTGACCGAACGCTCTTGCGGGCTTCACCCAAGTGTTTCAGCCTCCGTGTCCACGACATTCATTTCATGGCTTTCGTCCTTTTGAAGATGTACCGAACAAGGTGGAATGTGTCTAGAAGAGACGCGCAGCCCATTGAACATCTTTGATGGCAACGCGAAGGCAATTGGCAATTTGGAAGCTTTAATGCGGTACAAAAGCACGGCCTCTGTGCTTCAGCTTGCGCTGATGCATAGACTGACTTAGCAGGATGAAATGCACTGCCACCACTAAGTACAGAGGTCGCGACCAAGGTCGTTTTAATATTTGCACGATATTGCTTGGATATCGAATGTTTCTGATTAGCCTACAGAAAAGTTTCTGAAGTATGTAGATGACATGCCGGCTCAGGTCTCTAAGCAATCCGAGGTCATCCAGACAGCAGTGTCTGACAACAAATTCGTACATGATCCATTAGACCTCGCGCAGCCATCTATTCGCGTTATCAGAATCCAGAAGGATAGTCGAAAGAAAGATATCCGATGCGGTCTCAAGCATATAATGGTCGAGAATGACCAGTATGTCTGCCTCTCATACATGTGGGGCTCACCAGAGCCGACGTCGACAATCTACATCAACGACAAACCGTTTCAGGTCAGGCAGAACCTGTACGAGTTCCTGGTCAAAGCCAGGAAGTTTCGAAAGCAAGAGTGGCTCTGGATAGATGCTATATGTATAGACCAAGACAACAATAACGAACGAGGGGATCAGGTGAGACTAATGGCCCAAATTTATAGCAGAGCGAAGTATGTACTCGTCTATCCCGGGAGAGTCTCGAGAGCTGTAAATGTGGTCTATCATATCGTGCAAGGAACACGATGGCTGCGTACAAGCCGGAGCGCAATTGCAAGCAGATTTCTTCGTACTTTACGAATCATCTTATGCTTTACACCACTGCTCTTCATGGCCATGTTAGATGAAATGTTACGTCCCCTCTACGAAAAAGGGCTTGAAAACTTCCACAACATGGAATATTGGAAGAGGGTGTGGATCATACAAGAATTAATGTTATCGAAGGGGTTCTACCTCGTCTCAAAATTTGGGACTCTGCGCATCGATAATGGACTTCGAGGCTGGAAGATAGCCAAGCCAGGAACATTCCTGAATAACGTCCTGAGCAGAAGAGTACCGACGTCAGAATTAGCGAAGGACGTGAGATTGGGCGAGCTCTTGAGAGCTTTCAGCGAGAGTAAAAGCAGCATAGACGTGGACAGGATCTATGCACTGCTTGGCCTTGTCAAAATACCGGAGCGTTTCAAGATCGACTATGAACGAAGTATACACGCCACAGTATTTCACGTTATTGAACATTTTTCTCGTTTGCAGACGAATTCGTTATCAGGCTTGTTCATACACGCAGTTTTCACTACGCTGGACTATTGGCCCGCAGTTCTGTGCTGTCAATGTTCCTATCTTCTACTTGAACGGAATACATCGATTCTTTTGCCACATTCTTGCGAGCCGTCACACTTGCAAGACCCTCATTTTCTCAGGCTCGTGTTTCTTGGGAAGAAAAGCAATGATAGGAGGAAGGTCGAGTCGCTGCTGGACACGTTCACAGCCTTTAATCTCGGTTCTGATACAACGAGATGGTCAGATCTGCCTAACTGCGATTCGTGTGGACAGTGTCTCGAGCACAGTTTTACTCAACGGCACACAAGTATGCCAAACATTCGCTGGAGCTTTGCACGAGCTAATGCGGATCGTCTTGTCCTCGAATTCAGAATTGAGAACACGTTTGCTTCCCCTGCGGAAAATATAGCGAAGACGGTATAACGATGCGCGACAGGCTGCTAGTAGTTCAGCTACTTCAATCCGGCGGAATGACATCAAATCAATAGCAGCGCACGATACGAGATGAACAGCTAATGCGAGACACATTGCTATTGTCCTATGCCAGATTTCTCTGGCAATCGGCTTGCCATAGCTCTTTCAGGCTCCTGTCGAGACCAAACCAATGCTCAGCTAGCTTCATGCCTCTCTTCCTTTCGGCTTCGACATCATCCCAGCTCCATCTTGAAGCTGCAAGACGACATGCTTCATTGTGCTTGTTGGCATGCAATTTATCATCGGTTTCGCTCGTCTTCAGCTTCTCAGCAGCTTTTGCAGCTGTTTCTTGAGCTCGGCGTCTTAGAGCATCTTCCGTCAGCTTCACCTGGCCTCGAACTGTCTCGTTATCAGGAGTAGGCGCAGACGAGGAGTCCAGTGTCGCTACAGGAGGAGATCTTTGTCCATCAGGCTTTTCTGGGAGCCACCCTGCAGCCTTGAAAGAGCGGTAAGGTGGGACCGTGAAGCGGCCTTTCTTGATGACATATTTTGATAGACATGAAGCTAGAAGCACTTCGCTCTCATCATCTGACGCGTCTTTGCGCAGCTCCGCTTCGCTTGTGCCAAGCTGTTTAGCTCTTCGAGCTGAAGCTTTCCACTCTCGTTGCTTGTCCTTCTCCGTCTTCGGTCGCACGAACACTGAGCCGATCAAAATCCATTTGTCATCCCATCCGAGTACGCGACTGCGGACTTGATATAGCTCATAGGGTTTTATCTCTTTCAAAAAGCTAGTGTGAACAGAACCCAACATCACCGAGAAGTTACCCTTGAAACCCTCTCTCTCCAGCTCGGCCGGTGAGAACTTCGTGCTAGATAACAAATGCACCAACAAAGCAGTCCTCGATTCATCCAGGTCGCTGAAATAGGTACTGTTCGATTTGTGTAAATTGTGATCGGTCTCGAGTAACGGAGTTGTAGTAGTCATCGTGAGAGGCGCAAATAGCGGATGCGCCGAAGCAGGTACCGAGGATTCTGGCGAGTGACCTGCGCCAGCCTTCTCTAGCAGGTTAGCTACATCGCGCTTCGTCGTCCACGCTCGCCAGGATCGATATATCAGACGAAATTCCCAGGCTAGAGGCAGATTTTTGATGTTGAGCAGACAGAAAAGGAGAAGTACATTTCGCAAAGACAATAGTGTAGCTAGAAACTGGAACATCTTTCGCGTAGAGCTGTGAGCGGAACTCTGGAAGCGCGTCAGCAACGAAAGAGCTCGAGAGGGCATTCCGCTAGTTTGGAAACAACGTGAATTTTGTGTTCGATAGGAGTGGGTTATGTTGGGTCGATTACGGAGTTACTTGAACTTGCAGAGTCGGACGCAGCAAGATTGGCAAACTCG
>JAKLMI010000096.1:0-56936 GCA_022813495.1 Pasadenomyces melaninifex
ACTCTATGACAAGCACTGAAAGACAGACGGACAGCAATAGAATGGTATTCGCTATATAGTGTGGTGTAACAAACTACCTATGTAATTGGCGGCCTGGAAATCTGGTGTACCACTACGGCTGGCCACAGAAGAGGAAGCCACGGCCCACAGCACCTTTCTACAGCTTGATGGCTCTGTCGGTGTTCCGAGGGGGCTGAAATTCGCAGGCACCCTCGGGCTGTTCAACGCCCCGAACTTCAGGCATCTGTATTGCAAAAACACGTCTGAAAGTCGAGCGTGGTATCTAGACTTCGATTAACTCGCACTCCTACAGGAGGTGTTACGTCTGGACAGTAAGCAGTATTTCTCTTTGAATTCTCCTCATTGAAGACAGTGCGACACATGCAGTCTGTTGCAAAAGCCTGCTCAGATTCAAATTCATACACATTCAGCTTGCCTGGGTCTAGCTTTCCATCAATGGGTAAGCTATTCCCCATGATCACTACTCAATTGCCGTGTGGCGGGATTCTACTTCGCAGAAACCACAAGCTATACTATGGTCCGATTCCTCCTGCATGACCGCATCGACGAAGACTTCCGGGTATTCCAGCATCATATGTGTTCTACGATAGCATTGTCCAGCATCGCTGGCATCGACACATGCATCAACGTCACTGTTGCAAGCCAGCCTAGCACATGAATGTCCAAAATCAAAACTCGATCCTGCTCCATCAGCCATGGCACAGTGGCAATACGTCCAGTCGTCCTCTTCTGCTGCGTCCACAATCATTACCTCGAAAAGCCCTCGACTGCAACGTTTTCGAAACGTGACTGGAGCTTGAAAGTGGGTGGCTAGATCTTGCAGTTCGCTCCTCGATATATACAGGTAGTTTCCGTATATGTCTGGCTCATGAGCCTCAATGATGATTTCGGGTATGTGAACTTCAACGAATGGACACCCTTGAAAAGCCTCCGTTGTGTCGTAGCATGAGTCGATAATGAGATACTTGAGTTGTAGGCCATCGAGATTTTCAAGAACTGTCTTAAAAGTCATATACTGACAATTTAGTAGTGTGAGCTTATGCAGTGGCTTTGTTCTCTTACAATGCGCGGACCTTGCACAACGTTTGCGCTCAACTGTGTGCCGTACGACCTGGAGAGCAGAAAGCACATCCCCCACATCGTCTTGCACCGTTGGATCCTGATATATATCACAGACAGTAAGGCAACGAAGCTCGGTCAGCAGATACAGCAGGATTTGGAGAATAATGCTATCATCAGCATCGCAGGCTCTTTGCACATATTGCTCACGCAATTGATGCTCGATCCAGGGAATGCGTGAGATAAGTTTTGTGATCTGCTCACGTTCTTCCAGACTAATCGACGGACGTTCTCTGAAGATGGTTCCTCGTCCTCCTGTTGGGCAAGCACTCTCAACGTCGCTTGATGGTTTCGTAACATAGACGAGGCTCTTGATCATCGATGGATCTACATCTCCTCGAGCCAGGATAAGCAGAAACTCAATATTCCACCAACGATGAGGTAGCTGACATCTGCAATTGTACTGGTCGTGAGGATCACAGTGCTTCCATCGAGTGAAAAGCTGCCGTCTTCTGTTCGTAAGCTCTGCTCGTGATGCGCCTCGCATCTCGGTTGACGTGGCGGATAGGTTTGTCAAATCGCGTAGGTTTAGTGGTTGGAAGATCATATCTAAAAGCTCTTGAGGCATGTTTCCCAAGCTTACTGGAGCATTCTCTTCGTTGTCCGGGGCCGAACTCGTTATATCTGGTGACATAGCTTGAGTGTGGTGCTGCTGATCGTGAGGAGAAGTGTTCCTCTATCTTGATATTGCTGGTGTAACGAATTTGAAAAGCACTCCCGACCTAACGCAATCATTGGCACTGCAGATATAGGTGCTTCGCACTTTTCAAGCTATTCGAGATCCTGAAGTTCCATAAAATCGTATTAAAACATGTCTCACTGCACCATTGTCAACTAAAACAGTGCTCAAGTTCGACTTTGCTTGTCTTTGCACCAGTCCCTCGTTCCCACCGGGTTTCCCATGCTCCACCGGGTGAATTACAAGTGCAGCTCAATATCGTAGTCCCTGTCTTCTTTGTTCACATCAAGTCAACCTGCAAGCTTTGTGTTCGAGACAAAGCGCATAATGGTGGTCTTGTTGACTCGTACTGACAATGGGTGTATTGAATAAAGTCTTCTTGCACAGTGCATCATGTCTCGAACGCCCTGCTTCACAAGCAACCTTCCACCGGATCGCCCACAGTCTTTCAGCATGCCTCTCAAGAAGTCAGCAGCACGTCCTGCACCTCCTTTTCCTAGGAACTTACGCCTAATGCTCCCTGAAGATATAGCGCGTGTGGCTGTAGTACAGTACGCCGCTTTCGAGAACACCGCCGAAGGGCGTTATACCACACCATATCACAAGAAATATCCGGACGATACCATTAATTCGTATATGGCATGCGCAGCAGACCAGTTGAGAATGCACGACTATGTATGTATCGTAATCGAGGACGTCGCTTGTACTAATGAGTCGAGCTTTACTAATGCAGTGATTAGTGACGATCATCCAGCTTCTGCTGCTCGGTTAAATGCCAATTCCAAGACAACGATCATTGTTGGCTATGCGGCCTGGAAGTTCGACCAGTCGAAGATGTCCCATCGTTTGGGACAATTCAGCGAGTTGGCACTTAGTATACCCAGCTCACGATGGCCAGAAATACCCAGAAGCGAAGACCGAGACATTGACAATGACCATTGCCAGAAACACTGTGACGCGATAACCATCGCACAAGATACACACCTTACCGACTGTGCTATGGGGCTCGAAACGATGGCCATTCACCCTGCCTACCATCGTAAAGGCCACGGTAGAGCACTTCTATCTTGGGGCATGCAGCTTGCAGGAATCGATGGTGCTAAGATTGGTGTCATTGCATCTGCAGATGGTGCACTAATGTACGGTGCTCTCGGCTGGCAGACAATCTTGGAATATACCTTTGAAGGTGACGATGTTTCTCCAGAGGGTTATCGTGGTTCCATTATGACTTATACGCCGGCAGACGACGTGTGGCAGCTTGATGCACGTGAATCAGATAGTGATGCTGATCTTTGCCCCTTGATGAAAGCGATGCCAGGCGCATTCGTCGGGGATGACTGATCTTATCTCACCAGACCTGGATTTATCATGACTCCGGTAGGTCAGTCACATTTTTATTCGGGCATTCACGGATCCGCGTGAGAAAACCAATTCCAGATGACCCTCACAGCATTGTGTCTTTCAATTCTGGCTAGATCTTGGTAAGATCTTGGTAAGAACAAGCCTGCGTGCAATTGTAACGTGATGCTGGATGCCCGACAACAAACGGGTTATTCTGTAGTCGTAGTGAACCCATGAGCTCAGTAAATCCACGTCAGTCTGAGGCTACTGAGTATACTCAGCTGCAAGCACTAGACTTAGTTCAGGCTTAGTTCAGACGCGAAACGCGCTATACGATTTGGGCTTAGTTTTGTTTTGGTTCTGACGCAAGCTATCACGTGCCCCGTCCAAAACTGTTGGCGAACTGATTTCTAGTGATTCGAGACTTTGATGTAACTGCCTTCACTGTGATTATTCACTTCAACTTCACTTGAGAGCACCTACCCGTTCTGCGAATTCTGTAAAAGCTCCACAGGTGTCCACTCGAGACTTTGAAAATGGCTTTCTAGCAGAATCCATTTTCAGCATTGCTCAACCTGGCCAATATGGCTAAATCTTCTGTGGCATGCCCTTCGTGGGTAAAAGCAGAGAGACTCAACGCATTCCAGCTCTTTCGAGCCGATTACGAAGATGTGCAGTACCCGGCAATATCGCAGGTCGAATGGCTCAATGAACATCTTTTCGCGGTCCTCCAGGGCCAATCTTTGTATGTGTACAACTTCTGACGCGTGCAACAGTCTCACTGACGTGTCCTAGCAAGAATCTACAAGCGTTCAAGACGCCAGGTCGCCTGCGCGGCGCGAAAACTCCCAAAACAATATATCGCAGTGCCATGAAAGCGTTGTGGAAGCCCAAAAACAACATCGAAGCTCAATCAGAGCGAATTAACACACGCACATCAATATCTGAGCCTCAAAACAGCTCAAATGAGGCACATCAACCTCCACAGAACATTCAAGAGCCTGCACAACCTACACAAGCATCACCAGTACGACTTTACACTGAGTCGGACCTTGGAAGCCCGTCAGTGTCAGATTCACCTGTCCAAAGAGCTCCTTTAACACAACCTACATTACGACAGAGCTTAGGACTCGATAGCGATGATGGCTCTGAAGGCGAGTCATTCGATCTACGAGCTCCCGAGCTCATTGCCCATGAAGCAAGAATGGCACAGTACGATTCTCCGGTTCCTACGGCGCCAGAAGTGCCAGAAGTGCCAGAAGCAGAACCTCGAGGCAAAACAGAAGAGCCTGAAATGCCGGGTATGTATCCTACAATAGACCCAATAGATCCGATGGATACAGATGAAGAGGTAGAAGATGCAGAGCCATCACGAGAACCCTCCCCCACACCTACACGACGAACAAGAAGTTCCGGGCGACACGACAATGAGGAAAGAGACGCGTCTGCCACATTAATTGCACAACACAATACAAGAGACATGAGCGACGAGATACAGGTCGATGAGCCTGCAGAGCCAGCACCACAAGAAGAGCTAAAAGCACATATTGTACCACGACCATCAGCTACGAGACCAGCTTCATCACGACTAAGAGCACCAAAAAATATTGGCAGGCCAGTCAGACCTACTACAGCGGCTGCAAAAGCCAAGCAGCAGCAACCTCCACCTACAAACATCAGAATTAAGCCGCTGTCACATCCTAAACCTATGAATACCGCACCCGTAGCAGCTCACAACCAAGAAAACACCAGACCTGGACCTTCGACGCGTCCAGAGCTCACCAAAAAGGCTAGCAGCCAGTCCATTAACGCTGCATTTAGCAAAAGCACGAATGGACCACCGCCTCCACCACCCAAGGTATTCTCCGTAGCTCAGAAAAAGAAGGAAGCTGACGAGAAAGCCGCTGCCAGGGACGCAGCAGTAAAGCAACAACAGAAAGAACGTCGAGATGCTAAAATAGAAGAGCTCCGACGAAAGAAGCAAGAAGAGGAAGCTGAACTTGATCGCAAGGCACGTGAAAATAGTGCAGAGAAACGCAAGCAGCATCTCAACGACCTCGACCACACAGTTATAAAACGTCAGAAGTCTGAAGAGCGTCAAGAACGCGAACAGGCTGAAGCTGACCGAAAGAAAGCAGAATTCCGAAAACACCAAGCAGAACGACTGGGCTTGAGCAAAGCAGTAGCTGGAAATGCTCACAACCGACCAAAGAACCCTCCACCACGACCTCCAGCCAGAATGGACTTACACGACGACATGCAAGTTGAAGAGCAGGATACACCTCCACGATTCGCCGCAGGCGTACGTCTACCTAGCTTGCAGCGGGCAACTCTGGAACGATCGAACACTGAACCTGAGCTGCCGGCCTTCCCCTCGAATTTGCAAAAGCCACCTGTTCGAGTATCGACTCTAAAAAAGCCATCGATCTTCACCTTCACCAATCCTCAGGCGCAGGCAGCAAATCAAGCACTTCAGGCCGAATATCGTGCTCAGGCAGAAAACCAGGCACGCATCCAGGCACAAACACAAGCAACTGCAGCTCCAACGACTGCGAGTTTGCAAAACTTTCCACAACCACCGAGAAATGGACCTCCTGCTATGGTCCAACGCTTCACAGCAACGCAGCATATCCCTTTTGCTACACCAGCTCAGCTTGCACAGCATAATGCTCGACTTATGCATAGCATGAAGCAAGTTGAAGAATCTCCAATGTCTCTACCAGAAATTCATACAGACTCTTCTGATGAATCTGAAAAGAACGTCTCGTTGCCATCTTGGGCAACTCCAAACCACATCTTCGGACAACTGTCGCAGCAGGAGACAGTCAACCCGGACAACATCTTTCCACGAATCCAACCTATTGTTATGGACGATGTCTTTGCTGAGAATCCTGATAGACTCAGAAGACTTAGGATGAGGACTAGCAGTGCTAATTGGGTTCGGACTGGGGATGCTTTGAATCAAGTTGAGGTTATAGAAGACCGAATTGGGCGCCAGGCCATCAGGAATGCTGGTGGCTGGGTCTATAATGCTAATCAATGATTTTGTGAGGTTCGAGGACTTTCCGAACATCGATAGACTGGAAAGCGGTGCAATTGGACTGAGGAATGATGATTGACGACCTTCTATGATTAGTATGTATATTTACCGGGCGAGGCTACGGTCCCCGAAGAGCCAAATGGCTGTGTGTTGATAGAATTGCTGTTTCTTGAACTCTTCTACTAAAGTGCTATGACTTGACTAGAGAACCCCATCCATTTGCTCTTGCTCTCACTATCCCTAGATCGTCCATGTTGAGGACATCGACTTTACGTTCAACTAACACTCTCCAAGCGACCTCTCTGTAATTCGGTGGCGAAGAGGGAACATCCCAATATCGAGACAAAAGTCCTCTGGCTCTAGCCTGGTCAATTTGAGATGCGCCAATATCTCGCATCACCATGGAGTCTGGTGGCTCGGAAGAGCCTGTTGTGCCATTCGCTGACCAATACCAGCTCCACAAACGAGCATTACTCCATCTAGTCGATGCATAGTATGAGTTGGAGATGTTGTAGCCATATCTCGGCGGATCGACAGTGAAGTCATCCTCGATATGGCCGAGGCGTTCCAGCTTGGCGTCCCAGAAAATGTCGCGGTGTGTTGCGTCGAAGGAGACGACGTTGTCAAAAGAGGCAGAGCCAGAAGCGACGATGGTGAGCGGCCTTACATCTCGATCTGTACCATTCCAATAAGTAAGGTAACCGAGCCGACGAAGTGGTTCGAGTTGTTCGTATAAGAGTGTCATAGCCTTGGGATCAGCTGTCTTGAAATCCACAAGAAGGACAACAGTCTGACGCGGGTCCGCGTCGAAAATGCCTCGTATCTCCGTACCACCTGAATTTTGGTTTCGTGTTTCTAATATTCGTTGTAGGGGCTGCAAATACATGCTCTGTAGGGTCGATCTAGAGTTCAAGCCGTGCGAAGTATGTCCAATAAGCAAATCGTCATGCCTCAAATGTACATCCGCTTCGAGGCTCACGCAGCCAGAACCTAAAGCTTCAAAGAGCGGAATGCGACGCCAGTAATCATTGTGGGAGTGGACTGGTACAGGCTTTGCACTCTGAATGAATGATTGACGATCAGGAGTCCAGATATCTGAGCCGTCATGAGTAACATCGTGGAAACGGTCGTCGAAAGGGTCATTGGCGAATCTGACAAGGCCAGCTTTCAACTTTGCGATGTAAACTCCCTGAGCTATGCAGCTATTCAAGGTCAATTTAAAATCCGATATCAGACAAGTGCTTGGAGACATACGTGCAAATAGCAACGCAGCTAATAAGGAAAACACAGACAAAAGCTCGAATCTCGCGGCTTCTGCAGAACACATGCTTCAAATAGTCCACGGCAGGTCGTCGGCGTTTTGTACTTGTTGTTCTGGTATTGTGCTCGATGTCACAGCGAAGAAGCTCATCGTTGGACTTCTGACTGGTTTCATCCGAGTCTCTATACCCTGATGGTTGCATTTTCTTGCTCTTCTACGATGTTTAGATGGTCAACATGTGAACATCGTAGACAAAGATCACGCAATGAAAAGGAACATGCTAGTGTTTCATGAATGCGGTGGCCTGAAATGATCGACAGTTCTCAATGGGGCCAAGTTATCTGTTTCGATCAGCAGTGCTGTCGAAGGTGACATGACACGAACAATCGCCATAGTAGTCTGAGAGTGGCAGAGAATTACTAAGATAAATTAGATAGCAACGCACGTAGAGAGGGAGAACCAGAGTTCGTTTTGAACAATTTGTGAAGGAAGACATAAGTACCCAAGTTTAGGTGATGCCCTTAAATCATACTAGTACAAGTATGTTCACGTGACCGCGTAGCTATCTTCCTTTTCTTTGTTCTTCCAAGCTTGACCTTCTTTCACGCTACATCCGTATTACGCAGAGATCAACTTCTTCACCTTACTGCTGTTTCTTCGTATTCAACTCTTGTACTCCCATCGAGGAGGGCAAGCGCTCCCCCTCCTCTGCAATTCTGCTGTTTGGAGCTGATTTGGGACCCGTGTCCTTTATATCTTGATGTCGTCACTGTCGTGTCACAGTCTCGGTATCACCGGCGTCTGTACGAGCTTCGAGACATGTTCTGCACCTGCTGCGCACTGCTCTTTGCTTGACGTGCAGGCCTCGCTCGATCCTGGGTCGTGTTTGCGTTTCGACAGCTCGACTCAATGCTCGGCACTACCAGTGCGAGCTTGGACACCAACCGGCTGCTACTCGGAAGCAGTTCCAGACCATCACTCGCGAATACATGAGCTGATGCAGTTCACGCGTGACTATGCTGTCATACACATCCTACGTGCTTCAGTGCCTATGCTATACCCTTACACGTGATTTGAGCTTGCATAGCTGTCGTGCTTGGGAGGCATTGCCGGACGAACTTGATGTTCGCGCATCATGGCGTCGCGATATGCCATTCTGACGTCGATCATGTACTGATCCTGCTCAGTGTTTCTCTCATTGAACTTCTTGTCCTCCCAAGTTGCACCCATCACTCGCGCTGCACCTGTCCGATGCACACCATATCCGACTGCCACCAAGAAACAGACACAAACCAAGACAATGATGATCACAACTTGAGGAGAGACGTCCAACTGGTTGCCGTCGCTAGACATTTCGTGCAGAAAAGGTCGGAAGCCCGGATGCGCAATAAGGCCGAAGAATGTAAGTATGTCAAGAATAGTATAGAGTTGGTACTGATAGGAAGAGGAGGAAGGTATCTACCTAATCCTTTGTAGCAGGAAAAGCTAAAGCGAACACAAACACAGGCCCTCCATATACAAGTTGGTCTCGGGCATGTCATGCCGAGTCTGAGCCAGTTTTGATAAGCAATGTCGCAATCCGATGTCTATGGCTATAGCGCATGGACGAAATCTCATGCTGGCACTAATATACAGACCATTTGCTATCTCACACCATACCTGGAATGGCCATGAAGACGAACAGGCCAATTGAAAGTGCTCGCTTGATCCACCCGCTTCCACCCTTGGCAAATATGGAGACATGGAAATCAAGGAGAAACAAACAGATTTAGCAACATCACGGGTCAACACCGTTGTGCCTGAAAGCTTTTTCAGAGCCTCAGCTCCAAGATGGCTTCTGCTCTTTTCCTTCATTTGGACAGTGTCACGAACTGGCCAATCACAATCTTGTGACTGAATGATGACTACCAGGCGGAAACGCGCCCCATACACGAAATCTACAGCAGGATGTCAGACTTGCAAGTACGCGAAATTATTGTCTTCGATCAAACGTTCGTGAGTTGACTGACTTTGCTTAAGGATCCGACGCGTCAAATGCGATGAGACAAAACCTTACTGCCGAAGATGTCTTAACACTGGGCGGAAGTGTGATGGTCCACAACCACTCGCTATCGTAATCTTGCAGCATAATCCCTCCGGAACATCTCAGGTCAAACCACAACTGCCATCTAGCACTCATCCATGGATGACTGGTGTAGCAGAATGTCGCTCATGGTCATATTACCATGCCAAAGTCGCACCTCTCTTTGCCGGTGCTCTGGACGAGCCATTGTGGAGTAGATTGATACCTCAGCTTGCACCTGCGCACGGAGGTATACGATATGCTATCTTCGCCATAAGCGCGTCCTATGAGTATCGGCAACATAGCACTATTATGAACATCCACCAGCATTCTGAGCAGTATGTACAAGCACTGCAATGGCATGCCAGGGCTCTATCTGCTCACGAAATACCTTCGTTGCATGATCAGCGAAAGATAGCTCTTGTCATGTGCGGCCTGTTGTCAGCCTTCGAATTTCAACAGAATAACTTCAAGGGTGGACTACGCCTTCTGCGAGTGATCTTCACACTCGTCGCGCCTTTGTTGACAGCAGGCTATAACCCTGACGCCATGATTGGGGACGAAATACTTGAGACTATTCTGCCCGTGTCTATGCGTAATGCCGGCCTCCTGTTTACAGCTTGGGATGGCCTTGATGCAGAGATATTGCCACAGGCAGGGAGCGAGGACCTCGAGACTGCAGTCTTTCGTGCTCTATGCACCACATACGCACTGCTGAAAGATACGTATCTGGCTTACAAATCGCAGATAACATCCTCCTTCGAAGCGCTCCTCACTAGGCACGAAGAAATACGGACTTATTTGCGTCTGTATAGTGACCAAGCAGAATCACTATTGATCGGTAGCCTGACCGATACAGTACGGAATCACCGCTTTCGTGCAATTATCGAATATTGTAGTATCTCTTTCGACTGGCTGAGCCTGATGACCAATGCTGCTGCTTCCACCTCTGACTGCACCTTCTTTCTGACCTCAGTCCTTGACCACCTCAAATTGCTGTTCGAAACTTCACTCGATACACATCCGGCAGCAGCAAGTACGAAGTACTTCAAGACTATGACTATAACACCGGTCGCTTACTTCATAGCGGTCTTCGCTTCAAATGCACAACTGCGAAATCAGGCACTTGTCATGATGGACTATCCAACCATGGAAAGTCCCAAAACACAATTACACGCAATCGTAACTTCATTGGAAAGAGGAAAACCTGCTCAAGTAAACTCATCCAGGAAGGCGTCACAGGCCGATCTGGCTAAAGGAACAGCGGCGCCATTGGACGAAGTGCTTTTCAGCCGTACACAGTTACTGCCAGCTCACAAGCGATGGGTGAAGAACCAGGAGAATATCGTCTTCCACAGAGCTAACATTGACGGCCCGTATTCGCATCATGTTCATGCTGCTGGTTCCAAGACCTGGATTGGTGCCGATATCAACGGTGCTTATAAAAGACAAGTTCATCATTTTAGCTAGGACTTTTTGAACAATCGCCGGAAGAATGATGTTCCTGATCACGTGGCACAGCTCAGCCACTGCCTTAAGCAAAGACTCCCGCAACCTTTCAACTTCAAGATCGTTTTGCTCACGAAACCCGCGACACTGCTGAAGGCAGAGCTAGCGACGGGTCGCCTGCATTCTTGGCAGTAATGTTGTGACACAAACGACTGGAGAATAGTCGATTAGGCTGATAATGTCATCGCCGCAAGGACACCACTACCCAGGTATTTACGCCACAGGTCAGTCACGTCTTCATTTAGGCGATAAGTACCAAAACTACTACATTCGGATAGACGAAGCAGTAGTAGCAGCAAATTCAGCTGGTGTTGCCCAAGCATTGTTCGATATTGGCGCTATCACATCTGCAAGTCAAAATTCTTGGCAACTTTACAAATCATGCAAAGATGGACCACAAGTCCTACAGGCTATATCTAGCGACCTGAACTTACTTCGGGCTGTACTCCAAGAATGCGAAGAGGTTTTTTCCAGCATTACGAAGCAATCGGCTCGGGCTGAACGACTATGTCTGATAACAAACGGCTGCAACGACACATTCAGAGACCTTGATACAATTGTTAGCAGGTATCACGGCTTTGGTTTGCAGCAGAAAAGAACGTGGGAGCGCATGGGTTGGGATGATGCCACGCTCATGGATTTGAGGAATCGGATCACGGTACAGACAAACTTGCTAACTACGTTCATGGCTACATCGCAAATCCGTGTTGAGCAAAAGCTGGAAGAATTGATTCAGGAGTACCGTAGTGGTCGTAAGGAAAATTCCATAGTCAGCCGTCTCACAGTGGACTCACTTGATGCTGACCAGCGAGCTCAATGGCGAACGATCAGGAAAGAGCTGGAAGATCACGGCATTACCCTTGAGATGTTTAACGCGAATAAGGATTTCATCTTGTCCTGGATTAGCAAAGCTATATCTGAGCACTCGTTACAGGAAGACGTGGCACCATCATCACAAGGGGAGATGGAAGCGTGGTCGATTGACACGTCTTCGGGCGGAGCTCTACGTTCCAGGTTGAATTTATCTCCTGACCTGGGCACCCAATTCGGTTTCAGCCAGTCACCGATTACGGGGCATGGCGCGAGAGGTGGCTTCACGTCCAGCATAAAGAAGAAAATCAAGTCTGTGATCAGTGAACCAGAGAAGCCTATGCACATGATACATGTATCATTCGATAGACGAAGCGAACAATACGTGGGTCTGCCGAAAGAATGGGAGCAATACTTACAGCCAGGGACGCCGTCGGCGCGTGAAATGCAGACCATCTCACCAGCAGTAGATTCTCCAACGCATATCTATACGGATGGTGTTCTCCTTAGCGACCGCGAGAAGCTTCATCTCGTAACCACGAATGAGGCTGTTCAAGGACGTAGAGAGCTGCCGAGACCTGTCGATGATGCGTTCCCAACATCTTCTAGCAGTATCTTCCCATCTGTACTGCCAATTCCTGACACTTCCTCCGACGAACTGGACGATTTGGAATGTGACCTAACTGCTCATCAGATACTTTTCACAGCTGCCAGTATCTACGACTTCAATATCGATCGGTCACGGCGTGAAGCGGGATTTCCATATCTGAGCTACGTTGCAGGTGAGGTTTTCGACATCCTCGGTGAGAAGGACAAGGACGAGCTATGGCTCGGCAAGAACCAGGAAGATACAAGGAAGCAGATCGGATGGCTGTGGCAGAAACATTTTGTCAAGCTTGAAGCTCCGCTGCATGTCTCAAAGCCGTATGGAACGTGATTGATTTCAATCACACCTTTGTACTAAGGTAAAAGTTGACATCAATTCTACCTAAGTCTATTTGCAGACCGTGGTGGTAGGAGTGCTGTCGCAAAAGCTGGCAGGTATAGTTGAGGTGTATCTGGGTATCTCGGTATTATTTCTGGCTACAAGAGCCATAGGGATTGCACTCATCAACTCAAGACGCTCAAAGAAATGGCAGTCTTCAACTTTGACAACATCCAAAGCCACACCAGCAAGCGAAAAAAGGTCTATTCTGCAACAGGCAAGCCAGCTCACAGACCTTCGCTATGCCAGAAAGTCCACGACCATAGATTTTGATCTCAGAAAAGGGCTGTTATCGGAACAAGACGCGCTAATGTGACTGTTGTGAGTCAGCCGCAATTTGGGGTAGGTGCAGCAAAGCAGGTTTTGTGATCAGTCTGTAAAAGTACACCCTCCTCTGAAGCTTGCCATACCGATGAGTGGCAATGCACCACAGCACAACTGGAACGATCGGATATCTCCTTGAGACTTGGTGACGAATACTGATACCACGCAGGTCTCCAAGCGTTAGGAGATGGCAATTAAATCTGGACACATTAGCATCGATGTCATTCGAGCAGTTTTTCTACAAGGAAGATGTCCAGGTAGGATTGCCAATACCGAGCTCAAGCATCATTTCACAACGGACAACCAACTACATAGGACAATCCAAACCCTAGCACAATCCATACCACGCATATCAATTAGTTATGGCGAGACTCACCTGAACGATTTGTCACTTAGGAAGAGGAAACTCGATTGTGTTTGGTGCAAACACCAGCGTGCAAGTAAGTGTGCAGAGGCTAGAATGGTAACGGACAGCTACTCCCAAATGTCATGTCGGTATTGTGTATCTTGATCACATCATGGAAAACAGCCGCAACCATGGTTGTCCACGAAATGCGAACTCGGAACATCCATGCAATGACAGAAGGGTTGGACCAAACGCGGTCACGCGCTATTTCTGCATGCTGTGCACCAACTTATATTTTCGACATGAGGAAGGCGCGGAAGGTGTACAGAAACACATTCAAACCGAGCATCAGGAGTATTTGAATGACTGGAAACAACACGTTCGTGTTTCGGGCACGGGGTATTACACTGGCGATAGAAGATATGAAGACGTCGAGGAGGGACAGCCTGAGCCCGCTTCGCTCTTTCAGCGTCGACAGCAATGGAATCAAGCACATCGTTCTCCCATGCAGCACAGAAGTGAGAGCAGCTTGCAGATCCTCCAGACCAAACAGGACAACACAAGACACGATCGTATATCATTTGAGCGAGATGTGGGAGATGGCGAGGTCGATTCAGAGGCTGCATACAGTCAAACACTCCCGATCACTGTTGCAAATGCGCCTGTTGTATAAGTGGCTGCTTCGTGGTTGTCGAACGTACCTCATGTAGCTGACACAAGTCGCATCGGCTCGGCAGATGTTGAAGATGAGCAGACTTCTTATAGTCTATCTAGTAAGTCACAGCTCGTTCCGATCGGCGACGAAGCTATCCACCACTCTCGACGACAAGAAAATCCACCTGCAGCAGAAGATGATGCTGAAGAAAAAGGTACAGAGGGATTATCCGAATCACAGAACTTCATACGAATGCCGCCTCGTTCGAGGTTCGAAGCAGCCGTTCCCGTGACTTATGCTCGACTGCAGTCATCTCATGATGTGTCAGATCTTGACAAGGTAGCCGTGGAGGGCCCAATGATTCTAGCACGGTATCATGATACCTGTCCATATACCGTGAAATCTGAGTATACGTAGACTGCGACACACGTATATATACCACGCCTTTGCCTTGCCGGCGTCCCGAATAGGAAGGTGTGATGCTGCCAAGCCTTGATATTGTACAATATGAGATGTAATAACTACCTCGCCGTCGCTAAACCTATATTCGAACCCTAAACTTTTTAATACTAAAAAAGTCAGCCAACGCGTAAAAATATACGGGTTGTTCTAATAGTTCACCTATTATTAGATTAAACTCGGGATAGTACTAATATTTAAAGCTTTAATATATAAAGCTATCAGCCTTACCGTCTATAATACTAATAGCCGTTAGAATTAGTAAAAAAAGCTGAGTACGAAACCGCTACGATACGGTACTGTATTAAATATACTATAGTTAACGGATCTAAATAGTACTAATATTTAAAGTTTTAATATATATATCCTACTCTTATTTAATAACTAGTACTTCTAGCTCGTCGCTACTAGTTACTAGTATCCTATAGCTATTATCTATAACTTTACTCGATACTATTATCTATCTACGCTACTAGAATCGGAGGAGTTCGAGGGTCTCGAGGGAATAGACGGAAGTACGGTTTCGTCGTTAAGTAAGGATCTAGCTAGTAGAGCTAAATACTCGCTCGTATTCGGCTGCTGTTACTGGTATAAAAAGAAGATTAAAAGCTATTTATCGTAAAGCTAAGGGACTACGGTAAGTCTACTACTCTAAGATATCGAAATACTTACGGGGTCCCTATAATAGTATACCTTCTATATAGTTATTATAAGTATTACTACTTAGTAGACTACTGTCCGCGAAACTAAGCTAGTAGTCGAGTATATTAACGTCGTAAGAGATAACCTTTCTAGTACTAGAATAGAGTATTCTATATCGAGTTTATTACTATATTAGTCCTTCTATAATACGCGAACCTTATTAAATATCTACTTCTTTTATTTAGTAAAGGTATCTATCTAATTAATATTAAAATAGCGTTACCTTATATAGAGTAAAAAGAGTATAGCTATAGTATATATATACTATAAAAAGTCGCTCTTATCGTAGTACTTTTATAACTTTTACTAGGTATTTTAGTAAGCGATCTTAAGGTTATTATTCTTTACTCTCTTAGCGTTATCCTTACTACGTTCTATTTATATTAATAGGATCTTAATAGTAGATAGCTATTCTTAGATAGAGCTATAATACGCGGTATTAGCTAGCTCTTCTAGCTCTTTAGTAAGGAGATAAAAGAGCTTCAGTCCAGCGGCGATTTCGGTAAGGCTTTACTATTCTTTATCGCTAAGGATATTACCGTAAAGTTCCTAAGTACTTTCTATATAGATCTAAAGTCTACGACGAATTTTAAGTACTCTAGTAATAGAATTATAATAATTATTCTAACGTATTAAATTATTCTAGATAGGTATTAAAACTACGGTTATCTAAAGTTAATAAAAGTTATAGTTAACGTTATATTTAAGGTAAATAAATAGTATAAATCTATCTATATAGATCTAGTATCGGAAGCTTAAAAGATTATTAACTAATTAACTAAGCTGTATCTAATATATCTAATCTACTTATAGGTAGTAAGATAGAAACTACGAATATTTATAACTTTAAGAGTTTTATTATAAAATTTACTTACTATTAATAACAGTATCACTAACTCTAATATTATTAAAGGCGTCGCGCCTTTAAGAACTCGTACGAATATATACGACGATATTATACAGCTTACCGATCGCCTTCTTCTTTCGTTAGTGAATTTAAGTAAGTTTAAGTAAATTAACCTCGAATATTACTTCTCGCTTATTAGTAATATCGAACTCGAAAGTATTAATATCCGAGCTAAATAGAAAGGTCTTAACCGCTAGGTTAATAATATAGACTATATAGCGTCCACGACGCTGCTTCCAGTATCGTTCTAAAGGTAGAAAGTAAGTAATAACCTTAGTAGTTACTAGATCGTTAATACTTATATTATTAAAGATAAGTACACTAAGCCGCTTAGATAGAGAGTGGATAAATTACTTTACTACGTCGATTAGTACCGTAGTAATAGCGTCCGTATTATAACGATCTATTATATATCGTAAGACGAGGAGGATTATCTCGTTACGGTATCCTATACTATTATTATATTTAAGGACGAAATACTCTACTATAGCTAAGAAGGCTATACCGTTACTACTAGTCTATATATCGAAAGAGATATACACTTTCGACAGTGTACGATCTACGACGTTACGAATACACTGCTGTTCCCTCTCGAATTCCTTCCTAATCTACGAGCGTAACGTACTATCGGTAGGTAGATAGCTAATAACGGTTAGCGATATAACCTTTAAGAGTTACTAAAATACTAGTTATTTAATCTACTATAGAGATAGTCGGCTTTTAACTACCTACCGATATAGCTAATATTTCCAGTCGTAAAGGTTAACAGAATAGAATAAGGCTTTATATTTACCGTACGGACTACTATCTAGGCCGAGAGATAATAAAGACCTAGCCGACGATAGTAGAGTAAGCTTTTAAGGTCGAATATTATACCTTATTAAGAGGTATCGAGTAACTAGCGATATAGAGCTATTCTTCGTCTAGATAAACTTATAATATTTCTTACACTTCTAGCTAGCGATCTTACTAGTATCTTCACCAGCCTTACGATAAGTGTATCTATATAGCTAGGACTCGCTGTCTTTAGAAGTAATATTACGTAGAAGGTCGTATTTAATATATAAGACCCTATTATATCGATAAGTACGTCCGAGTAACGAAGGGGTATATATTACTCTTAGCGGTGTTAGTAAGTGAGGAATACTATCCAGTACGGTAATAGTATCGGGTTCTATATTACTACTAATTAAGAGCTTTAATATACTGTAAAAATTCGTCTAATAACCCTATATAATACTAATAAATTATAGGTAATATATTAGACCGTACAGTACGGTCGGATCAACTACCTCCACTACGAACAGCTACTTGTTCAGCTAATAGCTGCGCGGCGACCTTCTCGATCAACTATAACCCCCTAACGAACAGCTACGACCTTTCCGAGTCGAGCTATACCTTCTACGATCACCGCAATGGCGAATTTATATTGGTTGAAGAGAGGGAATATCTATAAGATTAATATTTCCCCTGGCAGGGGGAGGCAGGGGAAGGCTGAAAGAGGTATAGAGGAAGGCAATATGATAAAAGAGGTAAGATCAGTATATAAGGCTTGCTAAGAGTGTATCACAGCGGTATAGCGACAGCAATATGCTGTATCAGACCGACAGCAACCTCAAATGGGTATCATACCCATACCTATACCAAGAATCATTGGGAGGGCCGGATGGGACCCGAGCTACGAAAACTGGCGCGAAGAGTCTTCGATCCGCAATTGTTGATGATGACGGACATTAACATACAGCAACTGAACCGTGACAAGTATGAACAAGCTATGCACGAATACCTCAAAGCGCAAAGGAAATAGTGTGATCAGCTGAACGTGTACGCATGGTCCACTTAGATGGCATTGGGTCAATTTACACGACATTGTTGCATTGGGGATGTTGGACAAACTTTCCTCGCAGAATCTCAACCATGCTCAGCTCATTGTTCACGATCGCCCTAGAGGGTTAACGCGAAGATATAGGCCGCTCGCGTCTGAAAGCCACCTGACACATCTAAGGTTCTACAACAACCACAGTCCGTTGCCACCAGAATGCTCTTCAAGTCCTGAGACCCCTAGACGTTCTCGAATCATTGTTCTCCGTATACATAGGAGATGTATGGCATGTACTGCTAGTGGCCGCCATCATGGCCCGATAACGCTCGATCGAGGTGAGCTGTTACATACAGATTTTGCATGCAAGACTCGTCCAGCATTCTACAACTTGTGGTGGGTAGCGACGACGTTCAAGACCTGCAAGGGCTTCGTGACAAGGTTCCAGAGCAACGCCTGACAGTATAGGGACCAAGAACGGCAATGATGACTGCAGGAGTCTTTGAGTGCTCAGCCACTATTGTCTTCGCATCTTCATGGCATTCACCACAAAAGGCCACTGCTTTTCGCTTGCCCTCTTGGCCGGCAGAGATTCATATGCGCGATTAAGTGGCCCCCAGCCCAGGGTATCTGACCATTTTATACCGGACAACTACCGCTACAGAACCCTCGCCAAATACGCGAGACCAAGAACACAAAGGTGTGAACGATTCAGCCTGACTTCGTATCGAGACTCAAGATCACACCATATATATACTATGAGCAGTCCAGCGATGTCTGCAGCTGGCATCTTTCGTACTGCATCATTACTTCGATTCTTGTGCTGCTGGCAGTATTATTTTCATATTACCACAATTTACAACAAGTCAACCCTGAGGTCTTGCCCAACGGCATTTAGATATGTCGAAAGCACCTGCTACTGCGAAGAGACTACTCTCAATCGACGGCGGAGGAGTCAAGGGCTGCTCAAGCGTGATGATTCTCGATGCTATTCTAGCAAAAACCCGTGAAATCGAGAGAAAGCCTTACAGACCACTCGAGCATCGTGCCTATGATTATTTTGATCTCGCTGGTGGTACAAGTACGGGTGGACTTGCTGCTTTGATGATGTTTCGACTCAAGCTGAGCACGAAAGAGACGGCAGAAAAGTACGATGAAATGGCCAAGAAGATTTTTAGCCCGAAGCTTCTCGGCATCGACATCCAGGCAAAGTTCGGCAAGCTCGGATACTGGCTGGGCAATGCCATACTTAAGTTCAAAGCTATCAGTTATCCTTCGAGGTTTCCACCTGAACAGCTCGAGGAAGCCATTGTAGAAGTGGCTGGCAATAGGAATATGTCTCTTCTGGCGCCTGAAAATCCGAAGATGTGAGTATACATTACCGAACATGGTCATTACTGATGAAACCAGGTTGATGTGCTCCACGCTGGCAGATGTAGGAGAAACCATTCTCTTTCGTTCGTACGATCCACCAGCAGACGGCTATCCGGTCAGCACGGCTGCCAGAGGCGCGTGGTTCTCGAGGATTTCGATTCTTGAAGCATGCCGTGCAACATCAGCTGCCCCGACCTATTTCCCGCCCATGGACATCGAGGTCAATACTGCCGCGCAAGGGTTGCCAGAGAAACTAAAAACCTTCACCTTCTGGGATGGCGGCGTGCTCAACAACAATCCTATCGACCAGGTGTGGGATGCCAGGTTTGATCTTGCAGCCAATACCAGTGATACACCAGTCGTATCCTGCGTACTGAGTGTAGGAACCAGCTTCGCAGATACAAAACCAAATATTGGAGGTTGGCGCCTGCAGAATTTGATTTATACCGTCACGCAGCTGATGTCATTTGTTACAAACACCGAAGCAAGGCACCAGGACTTTGAGCGGAATATTCACAGAATGAATCAGAGACTGCCAGAGGATCAGCGGACTAAGTACTTCAGGTTCAATGTGCCTACCGGAAACGAGGAGTTCCCGATGGATGACTGGCAGAAGATGCCGAAGCTGAAACAGATGACAAGAGACTATTTAGCTAAGCCTGAGGTGCGGAAGAAGATTGAAGAGTGTGCTCAAGTCTTAGCCGGGGTGCCAGTAGCATCTCATGTCCCTCTGTCTGAACCTTAAGGTCACGGCATATCGAGGACATGATCCCAGCCTGATCCAGCACCTTGAGCATCACGACGATCGTTTTCATGGAGCACATACATTCCGCTTGTAGCCCTGGTCTTGCACGCATAATAATATAAACACTCTTGAACCCACGGAGATCTGTTCTCGTTCGATAGATCAAGTGCATCATGCATGTTAAGCATCGTTGACGGCGGCAACATGCTTACGTTCAGTCTGGCTTTCTTCGAGCTCAGACTACCTAGGTAAGCACGGAAATGATCCGTGATCCCGGCTAGAATCGGAATTTAGGGATGCGAGAAATAGGCCTTCTGGCCGAGGCCGTATCTTTCGGAAACTGCACATGTCCGCTCACCACTCATGGGTGTTGAGAGCTGTAACTGCATTTCTGGAGAGTACATTTGTCGCCGTTTTGAAAGCTTTGCAGTCCAAGAAACGGGCTTTACACGCACCTGAAGCCACCGTTGCGATAAGTCTCTTGTCATTAGTCATCAACAGACCGCTGCCATTGCAGAGTCAATTGTCCTGTCTGGGGTCTCAGCTTGAAAGCAGGTGGGACTGCGAACACTTGAGCTAGCAGCACACAGACAGGTATTCGAATCCTTCTTGGCTCCTGGAATAGACGCATTTCAGTATGCCGCTCACACCTACCACTCTTCGCGCCGCTAGCAGGATGTCCTCTTCAGCAGCACGACTGGCCCAAGTCCAGCGACACTTCCACAGCACGCCGTCACGACCGAAGGAGATACAAGACGCGTATATCCTATCTGCTAGTCGTACACCTACAGCGAAGTTCAATGGCTCTTATGTCAATGTCAGCGCACCGGAACTCGGCGCTGTAGCCATAAAATCTGCCCTCGAAAAGTCAAAAGTGCCCATTGAAAAGATTACAGACGTATACATGGGCAACGTCTTGCAAGGAAATGTCGGGCAAGCTCCTGCCCGTCAAGCAAGTATATTCGCTGGACTACCACCATCGGTAGAATGCGTAACCATCAACAAGGTATGCGCGTCGGGCTTAAAAGCTGTGGCGATTGCAGCACAGAACATTCAGCTTGGTGTCGCGGAAGCGCAGATTGCAGGTGGAATGGAGAACATGTCCAGAGTACCATATTACCTGCCTAGGGCGAGCCAGAACCCGCCGTTTGGACATATGAAGCTTGAGGATGGTCTCATCAAAGATGGGCTTTGGGATGTGTACAACCAGTTCCACATGGGTGTCTGTGCTGAGAAGACAGCGAAGAACTATAATATCAGCAGGGAAGAGCAGGATGCTTATGCCATTAGGTCTTTCAAGAGAGCGCAGGCGGCCTGGAAGGAGGGCAAGTTCGAGGATGAAATTGCACCCGTGACGATAAAGAGTAAGAAGGGGAACACAGTCATCAGCAAAGATGAAGGATTCGAGAACCTGAGGGAAGACAAGGTAGCTACATTAAAGCCGGCATTTGTGTTTGATGGTACCGGCTCAGTCACAGCTGCGAACTCAAGCACATTCAACGACGGAGCATCTGCGCTTGTTCTTGGCTCGAAAGCAATCGCACAGCAATACGGCTCTGGCTCTCGTGTACTGGCAAAAATTATTTCGCAGTCTGACGCTGCGATCGATCCAGTCGATTTCCCTGTTGCGCCAGCCAAGGCTGTACCGATTGCGCTTGAAAGAGCTGGCTTGAAGAAAGAGGATATCGCTATTTGGGAATTCAATGAAGCTTTCGCCGCAGTTATCAAGGCGAACGAGCAGATATTGGGTCTCGAGAACGCGAAGGTCAATTTACTAGGAGGTGCTATAAGTCTTGGTCACGCTCTAGGCAGCTCTGGTTCGAGAATATTAACGACTCTGCTGCACCAGCTGAAGCCTGGTGAGTATGGTTGTGCTGCAATTTGCAACGGAGGTGGTGCGGCAACAGCAATGATTGTGCAAAGGATAGATTCTGTATGATTTGGAGCATGGCACAATGAATTGAACACTTCAGATCTTCGACCGCGTTTATGTCCTGATAATCAATGTCCATGTCTACTTGTAGAGCAACTCGCACGTATCTCTGTCAAAATCTTGACTTTACTGCAGTGGAGCGAAGTGGTCTGATGAGTCAAGGTCATCAGTATCGACAGCCCTGCGGACGATCAATGCATTCGAACGTCTGCGGATGCCAATCTTCTGGTATATGCAAATCAGAACATGTTGCTGGATAGGCATCCTGCGGGTCATAGTGGTTGCCGCCACAATAATGATCTTCGCTGTACAGGATACAATCAGCATTGGCAGTGGTGACCTGTATCGACAAGATCAGTGATTTTCTGCTGCAAGATCCTTATGCCGAAGGACGGCACACTTACGTTGAAGCTGCTATGCTTGTCGCCTTGCTTGCTAGGGTCTGGCACATAATAGCACGTATCAAGTGCGTCAATCCATATCCATGTGCACTCGCCTTGCATATATTCGTCCGAGCAGAACATGATTTGCCATGGGTGTTCTTCGCCGAAGACTGTGGAGGTGAACGGTGCCACAAAAGCTAGAATGAATGATATCCGCATAATGGAGTCGTATGGAATGGTCATGGGGTCTCAAAGTCGTGAACCATGTCAACAAGCTTTCTATAGTCTTTAATACCAAGCGTTTGTTCGGCCTCCGTTCACAAGCAGGCTATGCATCAACTTCAATGACTGTCGATCTCAGGAACCCATATGTCACTTGCGCATCACCACTAAATCGAGGCACATCGTCCCTCCAATTCTTCGCCGTCACATCGTTTGTTTCTGGCACCATCTGCGGCGGCTATTGCAGGAAGAGAAGCCACCGGCAAAAAGGGAACACACCGCATGACTCTCAGATGGGCCTCACTCAGATAATACATGGCTAGACCTCCATCTGTGGCAACGTCAGGCAATCTTTCTTGTCCCTTTGTCCTTCATTTTTGACCAGTCTCTCATTGTTTTGCATGCTCCAAGCCAGTACGAATGCGTCTCTACTACAATTCCCATCAAGAGCTCTTGCAGCGGGTTCCGACTACAGAAACTATCGAAGTCCTCAGGATGTCGTACACAAAAACGTCGTATATATAAGGCTAGTCCAGTCGTTTATATGTCCGCTGTCTGCCCATGGAGTGCTTGTACCTTCGCAAGACTCCTTTGTGTAGAGTGAACATTTAGCATTTCCAGTGGTCACCTATTTAATATCAGCTCTGAATCCCAATTCATGACTCGAAACGTAGGTTCATATGGTCTAGCATGCCACCTCGTGCGATCTTACCTCGAAGCTGCTGTGTGCTTTGCCCTCGGTGTTTGGTTTGGGTATGTAGAAGCACACGTCAGGGTCGAACCAGACCCAGTCACAATATCCCCCAAGGTTCTCCAGTTCGCAAAACTTGATCTGGTAATGCACGTTGGTAGACGTCCCGGCTAAGACAGAGGAAAAGAAAAGAGCGGCTGCAGATAGATAATGAATGTACAGCATGATTGGAAAAGGGCCAGCTTAGCACGTGGAGGAAAGATGTGCATGAGTGCTAGCATAAGTACATTGAACCCTTTGTCCCTCATGCTTGGAAGCATGCATTTAGAACACAAAGGAAAGACATGGATCCGCCAAGCAAGAGCCCTAAGCCCAGCTCCGCAGTGGAATGCACCCGTACGTGTCATGAATAGTGCCAATATGTTTAGTAGCGCCTGAAGAACTCACCGCGTGGTCTGTGACAACGGTGTCTTTGAGAACATTATCGTCAACAATCTCAAGCTGTGATGGAATATGATGAACGGTACGGTCTGGCGTCCATACCTTAGTCAACTGTTGTCAAAGCTCTTAATTTGGCTCATTATCGCCCACGCATTTGAAGGTCCTCCATTGCTTTCCGCCCAAATCGCTGTCATGGTGGATCCAGCTGTCATCGCTAGGGTTGTGACCGCCTTTACAGTGGTTTCCGCCGTGTAGAGTTGGCAGCGTGCATTGCTGGTAGTAACCTGACGAACAAAGTCAGTGTCGAGGCCTTGTCACATGTAACAAGGCCTCTAGATTCAAAAAAGAGGCGGTGCTGGGACAAAGAGAATAGAGAAATCGGCAGACTACTTACGATGAAACTGCTGTGCTTATCACCGTTGGCGTTACGGGCCGGTATCTGGTAACAAGCATCCACGTTGAACCAGACTATATCGCAGTGCCCTTTGTAGTCCTTGTCGCTGCACCACTTGATCCAGTAAGGATGCTCGGCATTGCCGATTTGAGCAGAGACCAACGGTGCAAGCAGTGCCAGTGTGGCGAGAATTTCATGTATAAGCATGTTCGACAACGGTCTTTGGCGCAATATGTACTTTGGTGATGCAGAACTTAGGATGTCAACGATATTAAGTAGATCTTAGCCTGATTGTGCCTTGTTCTAGGACTTGTGTATTTAGGGGTCAAAAACGGTTGTCTCTACGTGAAACAGTGGCCCAACAAAGAACAGCGAAAACAATGATGGATTACCTCATTCCGTTTTTCGAGATCAGCCAAAATAGCCAGCCTGAGAGACACATTGATCAAGCCACAATCAGCGTCGCGTATCATGCTGAAGGGCTGAAGCTCTTTGCGCTCGAGCTCGATACCTTGCCGTATCTCAGGTGACGTCTGATGTGGCTACAATATCGGGCTAGTGGCGTCTAATGGCGCTGTCGCAAATACGCTGCATATCTTCCTGATTTATCAGCCATCGTGTCGCCATAAAATGCATGAATCAGCTTGGGCATTGGGCAAAGTTTCGCCACATGTATGACTGCATGCTGAGGTCGACTGAGACGTGAGAGACATAAAGAAGCGTATTGAAGAGGTTACAACCCAGCTGCTGGGCATGTCGGCACGACCAAGGTGGCAGTAGACGCAGAGGTGTTGCATACCTATCAGGCTGACCGCAGCAGCTCAGTTCGCAATGTTCTTGAGATGTGTTTGTCTTCCTGTCTAAGGTAGACTGAGTCTTTCAAACACAGAGTGCTTATAGGTTGGTGGTGTGCAATTGCCTGCGTTTCCCTGCACCAGTTCACGTCTTGTCCATTGCACAGGGGGAAATCGTTTCATGCATTGCGTATGCAAGCATCGGTCGCTCATCTTTGCAACCATGGCTTTTGACCCATACAGCACTTGTAGCACTGATTCATGGCGAAGATTGTCCGGGAGTGTGTTCAGATAGGCTTCCCTGCTTCGATGCTGAGTAGCACGAGACGAGCATGGGTATCGACCTGGTCGTGAGCAATGATTGAAAAGGTCTCAGGTGTTCTATCGATGCTCCTTCGTATTCGTTCGTCACATTTCCGGTCGAAACGTGATATCTCGTGCTTGCTGGACCTATTGGGAAAGACACGGGACACTTTGCTGTCTGCCGACGATTGCTCCCAGTAGACTCCTGAGCAACTTGCGAGCTCCACTGCTGTACTTGCCACGGATATATAGACTGCACAGGATCTTGCAGGCAGTACAAGTGCTCTTCATCAGTGCTGATCCAGTCAGTTATGAGCAGGAGTCGAGCAGCTCCGTCAGCAGACTGCCGTCAGTTGATTGAGAGTGACGACTTCTGCCTCAGGCAGCAAGAAGCACCTGCCTTTACAGACTAGCCCCGTTTTCCTCGTTGGTGCTCCAGCCGAGGCATCTCTGCTCTCCGCTAAACCCCCCAGATATCAGCGTGGAAACGTTCGTTCGAACTTCTGAGCTCCGATATTTTGAACTTTCTGCTTAAGCTTTGTGACGAAGCATCGAAATCAGATTCAGTTGCACATATCAAGGCCCCATCGTTGAAGGCAAGCGAGTAACATGGCACCAGAAGGAGCTCACAACAGCTATGGCTTGAAAGGAGCAGAAGACTCCGGGACCAAAGATTCAGGAAGGCGATATCTGACGCCTGACACGGAGGATTTGAGCATATCGTCGCTTTTCTCATTCAATGACTATATTTGCCTCGTCACTGGCGGGGCTACAGGTCTAGGTATGTCAGGTTTTCGGTGATCGTACAAAGTCTTGGAAACATATGCTGATACTCGTGGTCAGGTGAAATGGCAGCTCAAGCATTCATCCAAAACGGAGCACGAGTCATTATTGCTAGTCGAAAAGAGTCTGAGCTGAAGAAGACTGCTGATAGACTGAACAGCCTTGGTCCTGGCAAATGTGAATATGTTGTTGCCGATCTGAAGGACAAGGCTGGTTGTGACAAGCTCGTTTCCGAGGTCAAGAACCGTGTTGACTACCTGAACGTGCTGATCAACAACTCAGGGGCGACCTGGTAGGTGCAGTCTTACTACATGGTCAATTTCATTCTGACACGGACAGGGGTGCGCCATACGACGACTTCCCGGAATCTGGCTGGGACAAGCTGATGGCTTTGAACGTGAAGTCAATCTTCTACACCACAGTCGGTCTTGAGCCACTTTTGGTTAAAAAGGCGACCTCGGACAACCCAACACGTGTCATCAATATTGCTTCCATGGCGGCGATCTCGACTTACGACGTGACCACGACAGATGCTGGTGGTCTGAGTGCAGTTGGCAGCGGCACTTTCTCGTACGGTCCATCTAAAGCAGCTTGCGTGCATCTGTCGCGTATTCAAGCTGCCAAATTAGCGCCAAAGCATATCAACGTCAATGTCGTGTGCCCTGGCGTGTTCCCAAGTCGCATGACCAGGTTTGGTTTTGAGACAGCTATGGATTCCTTGATATCGAGACAACCTGGAGGCAGAATTGGTACGCCAAAAGATTTTGCCGGTCTCATTCTGTTCTTGTCTGGCCGTGCAGGTGCACACATGGTCGGTACTGTTCAAGAGATTGATGGTGGAAGCACTAGAACGGGTTTCAGACAAGTTGGTAGAGAGTCAAAGATATGAGATGTAGGTTTAGTCGCTCAAAAAGGGGTATGTAAGTCTAGCAGACGTCTGTTTCACGTATTGAATACGAGCTCCGTGCTGAATTTATCGTTCGAGCATGTTGGCCTGACGTATCGTGGACGCCATGCTTCTACATTAATTCGTGTGTGTTCATCATTAGCGCACGTTTATCGGCTCACGAATATACTCCGCCTACTGGCTCGGTGCGATGGCAACAGTTGGAAGGCATTACTAAGGAATGGAAGTTGTCGGAATGTGCAGTGTCAGAAACGCGACCAAAGCATCTAGGGAGTGACCTGAAAGCCGGCCCTATCGGTGCAAGTGTGCAGACCTTGCAATAGGCATTGGAACGCCTGTCAAAAGAAGACTTAGGTGAGCAAGGGCTGGTGGTGGTTGGCGTCAACTCGGAACCGACCTTGATGATGTCATTCCTGGTTCAACATAGGCATGAACTCTAGGAATCTTCTTCACCTATTCTTCGGGCTTCTTACCCCTACCTGGAGCCTGTAAGCGCCTATGCTACTAAGTGATTTCTACTGAAGAGCGGCGACATCGATCCATCTTAGGCGTCAAGGTCGGTTCTCAGACAGCTCGCACCACCAGGCTTCCTAATTAACCCAGGGACAATTAGCAGCGACAGCCCAGTTAAGAATTGCCCGGTTCAGCCAGGCTTCCTCTCTCCAGCAGAATCCATCCTCCAATTGAAGTCGTACGTGTGTTACTAGTAGACTTCGCCTTTTGAAGCGTGCACTGCTAATTACTCATCCTGCTCACTCTCACTTTTCGTCATATCAGAAACACCATCATCAAAATCATCTTACAGCTCTGGATGCTTTATCAATGCAGTAATACCAGGAGTCGCTGGGGAACATCATGCCCAGAAGCAGTGATGAAAGGGCTATGATCTCAGGAAGTCAAAGTCCATGACGTCCTCGATTTGTTACGCAGTGCTCAGGAGAATGACTTTCGCGTTGAGACCTCACTCTCCAAACCATGTTCTGCCATCTCGTATCAAGACTCGACTCATTACAAACATGGCCAGCACGAAAACCATAGTGGTGACCGGAGCCAACAGAGGCATTGGCAAAGCTATATGCTCTACCCTGCTGTCTCATCCACAATGCTCCTCCTTGACACTGTATGCCACGTCTCGGAAAGCAGAAGATCTCAAGCTACAGGCCAAGCAAGGCCAAAAGGTGGTTTATCATCAACTTGACATAAGTGATCACCAGAGCATCACATCTCTTGCAAAGACAATCAAGCAGGCAGGTCAACCCGTGGACGTCGTGATCAATAATGCTGGAACAAACCTGGACCAACAATTCAATCCAGAGAATGCCAAGACAACGCTCGACGTCAATTACCGTGGCACTTTAGATGTGTGCCGCACTTTCATCCCGCTCCTCCGCACAGGCTCAGGTCGCATTGTCAACGTCTCATCAACAGGCTCGATGCTCAATCCATACACAGAAGCGCTCCAACATCGCTTCCGAAACGTCAAAACACTGGATGACGTTGAAACACTTGCTCAGGAATACCAGACTGCTGTATCGAAGGGCAAGGAGTCGGATGCCGGCTTCCCAGCACAACGGGCTTACAGTGTCTCGAAAGCTCTGATGAACGGTTTCACGAAAGTACTTGCTCTAGAAAATGCTGGGTTGGCCATTAACTGCTGTTGCCCTGGTTGGGTTAATACCGATATGGGAAACCAAATTGGCAGACCACCGAAGACTCCAGAAGACGGTGCCAAGATACCTGTCAAGCTTGCTATTGGCGATATCGGTGACGTGACTGGCGAGTATTGGGGTAACGACAGTGTCAGGTCAAAGGAGGACGGAAAAGTTCAGCCTTGGTGAAATGTGGATCGATATTCATGAGCACTGGAACACGCATACTCATCCTAGGATCACCTACCCGCATGTTGCCGCAGATCATCCCCTCGTGAAGTGAAAGCCATTCTTGTTTACATTGTCTTCTGCCACAAAGCTCTTAGATGACTGGACTGAAACACAAAAGTACATTCATCGTCTTCGTTGCAAGAACAATGGGATGGAGGCCACTCTTTCACCACTTGACGAAAGCTCTGGAGGGGCACAAAGAGACATCAATATTCATCCTGTGAAAGCCGTGGATGTTGCGGTCGAGAATAGCTATATAGTTGCAACAGATTTCGTTGAAATGCCACTCATCACAAATCCGAGTCATCGTATCTTGCCACACCTCAAGATATCCCGATCTTCAAAACGATCCATCCTCACATTATGCAGCAATTCGCATTCGTCGTGTCCTGGAAAGGACGTCCATCAGCAGTGGACATTTTGCTCTACATCGCAACCGCCCTTCTGCTAATCTACAGCATTATCCAAAGTTCCCAATACAACGGAAACAGCTTGTCTCTGACCTCAGCCAATGAACCAATCTCTGGCGTTCCGTTCGTCCACTCGAGTAATGTGCAACAGTATTGGACCACAAGCCAGACACAATCATCCTCGTCAGTAGTGGATGAAATCATTGACACTTACTTCAGTTTACAAGGTTGGGAACATCACCCTGTTGAAGAACAGAGAATTCGACTAACTATTGCAGATGCTCTAACCTTCCTCAAGACCAGCGAGCACACACTTTCGAACATGCAAGGCCCCGACAGAACCTTCTTGAAATACTTCCCAGCTGAAGATTTCGAAGTGGTCAAAAGCAACGTCAATCAGCTTAGCACTCAGTTCGGCGCACCAAAACGTAACTATGTGTTCGACTGGTCCAGGTTCGACGGTCATCTTCCCCTAAAGGTGTTCTACCACTCTCATTCCGATGATCCGGTACAAGCCTGCTGCGAGCCGAAAGATTATGAGCCTTTGGCCTTCGACTCTTTCGGTCACCCCATATCAAGTGCAAATGATGGAGCACATCCCCCCAGTCTGCTGGCTTACATGTTTGGGACAGGTTGGCGCTATGCTTCCGGCAAGGAAGTCTTTAATGAAGGTGGCTACATAGCTATTTGCCCAATTTTACTGGCAGGACGCAAGGGACAGTCGAACTTTCGAGCTTTGCAGGAGTTGCCTTGTCAATCTACGCAGGACTCGCTCTCTGTTCAAAGTGCACTTCGTATGACACGTCCCCAGCTTCCAGGCTATCTATTCACAGGAGCCGCCCTTGTTCATGAGCTGCTCCACTGGCTTCACACGTCTACAGATGAGCCCGTGATTGTCGACCACGAGTTCTTCTTGCCGACGGTGAACAACACTGTAACTGCTTATGGCGCACATGCTGCCCAGGAACTGGCATACTATCAACCGCATCTGGCCGCAACGAATGTTGACAACTATATCTTCTTCTTGCAAGAAAAGTTTTGGCAATATAGATGTAAAGGTAAGGGCGATTGGCAAGGCACGCCCGTGCAAGCAGTGATAGGGATTGACTTCTTTAGCGAAGACCCAGAAATCAACCCGAAAGTGCTGGAGTGGCTCAAGAGCCGAAAAGAATCTCTGCAGAAATGATCGAGCTGCGGAAGGGAAAGATCAAAACAGGCGAAACGCCAACATCGACTTCGAAAATATAGGTAAGTGAAGTGTGTAAGCTTCAAATCCGTCAACTGCTTTCGATCGCTTCAATTATAACGATGTAATGTCCCTTCGGTGGTAGAACCGAATTAGGCTAAATCACATACAAGGAATCCCAGCAATCTTATAATATCTTTGATCCCAATTCTGTGCTATTTTTTCCAGGTTGTGCATATGAATGTTGCGCTGACGCAGTTGCGGTAGACTTTGAGGGCGGTGGTTGTACTAGAAGCCAATCAGTAGTCGTTCGACTCAAGGTGGTGGAAATAGCTTACCCTCGAGAACAGCTGGCCCAAAAAGCACAGAGCCAGCGTCAAATTTGCCCTGTAAATCTGTCTTCGTGACCATTACGTAGGCCTGACCCGCTATGCCCTGTGGAACTGCAGCAAACACTGTGCTCTCATTGCCTTGCGCTGCCACACTGACAATGACCAAGCCAGACACGAAGGTCACAAATGATCCAGCAGGAACTGAGTGTGCTGCAGTGAATGATACACTGTCTCCTGCAGAAGGTGGACGGCAGTCCACTAAAGAAGATGTCGAAGAATTTGCTCCTCCTTGAGCCACTGTGCTTGACACGCATTCGTCCTGAGTTCGAATAGCCTTGGAGAAAGGCTCGATACAAGTCGCCATTAGTGGGGCGACATGTGTTTCGCGCTTCTGGAACAGGCCAGAACTGCAATCCGGTCCTTCACACGTACATGGAGGCTGATTTGACTTCAATGCAGGGAAAGCGGCAAAAGGGAGCGGCGCATTCGAAGCTGGACACTCCGTGATGAACGACGTAGCGAGCGAGAAGACAGCACTTGGATCAAGCGGTGTACCGAATGGATTCGGGCCAGGAGCAGCCTTGACTGCCGAACGCTGTAACGATGTGTGCAGGGCTTCTGTTACTAGGATTGACCCAGCTGCAGTAAGTATGCTTTTGCTCGTGATCAGTGGCGCTCCGCCGAGGTACGCAGAAGTGCCTATGCCTTCGAGAATACTGGATAACCCTATGAAAGAAAGTACATCTGTCATCGGGAAGTTGTATGTGCACGGAGCGACTGGCTGAGCTCCACTGGTTGTCAATGCACTTGACAAAAAATCGACATGTTGATTTTCATCGCTCGCGATTAGCTGAATATTGTTGAGATAATCAGCGCCGAACCCAGCAGCGACGAAATCTTGTTGCTTGAACATGCTTAGTGCAGCTTTGTAGAAGGCATTCTCCAGGTGTTCCAAAGTGAGTGCGAATTGCAGGATTGTTGCGTCAATATTGGCGGTTGCATTCTGTTGTCTTCTGGTGAAGGGTTGTCGTACGGCCCTGGCCGGGTATGCATAGACTGTACAAGCCTGTAAGACAAGAAATACGATGTGATAAGACCTCATGATGCTTAGGCAAATTAGTAAATCTCTCAGACATTCTTGTCAAGACAGAGTTGTCAGGAGATGCAGTACTCACACTTGAAGTACGTTAAGCACAAACAGCACGGATGCATATCTTCCCGTGAATCTGCGGCAACATGGCTGTGCTGTATGAGATTGTTCATTTTCAGACAGCTCAAGTTCGACGTCAGGACGCATTAGCTAGAACTCGTGTAGAATACGCATGACACATAAGGAAAGTCTGTGATGAAACGACATCAATCAAACAGGCCTGCTCAAAGCAGAAAAGCACTGTGAGCACAACAGGAAGATGTTGATTCATGTTTGTGTCAAGGACATTCCAATTAGGTGCCTGTTCTGCTGAGAAGAGTTGTTGCCGAGCTCCTTTCATCTCGGATCGTGATGGCACTTGAGCTGTTTCACTATGAGAAGTGAACCAGTTTCAGATAACATAAATGGTAGGCGAGCATTCAATAGACAGAAGGTGTGCTTCTGCTTAAAGTAGTGAGCGGACACAGGCAAGCATTCAAGACTGGGCTTGCGGAACGATGTTCAACGCGTCGCGCTTTAGAATGTCATGAGACTAAGAACTGAGGCAGAAGCGTGGCCATATGATTGGGACTATAGGAAAGTGCATATCTGGCTGTTCAGCAAGGACGTACTACACAATTATTACCAACTCGCAACCGTATGGTGGGTCCGCTAGCTCATTCATTCCAATTCTATTCCGGTAGCTTTTCTCATTACTTATAGCTGAGTTTCGACTGCATTCTACGTCCACTATCGAGTTGTATCAATAAGCACCTACGAGCAAGTCATATGCTAAGAGCCGTATTGACGACTTCGCATCACACCACTTGCCAAGGCTTGTGTTCTGCTGACAACCCAGTACATCTTGAGGAACTACTAAGTCAAGCATAGGGTGTCAGAAGAGGGCTCGTTCTTGATCAGATTGCGGTTGTACAAGGATGTCTCGACGCACCATGTCGAGTGCGGGAGTCGAGTAAAGGCAAAGCTTCTAAATGGCAATGCGTCTCGGTGAACCTTTGTTCGCGTGCTTTGCATTACACTTGACAGACAATCACATGGCTAATTGCACAATGTCGAAGCAGGACCACTCGTGCTGGCCTTTGTCCTCTTCACTACGTCCATCAACACGTCAACGACGGAGGTGACTTCACAATGGCTCTTCGTCCGTGGCTGACCCTCATAGATATGTATTTAGTCTGTATATGTCCAGATACCTGATCAATCACAAGTCAATTCGAACCAACTCGTTGACAAGTTTACCAAACTCACTAGTACCTGTCACAACCACACTAACACTAGAATCAATGCCTCGTAACCGTGGCCAGAAGTGGTCTCAGCCTGCTTCGACTCGGCGACACGCAGCAATTGCCTCGCGAGCTTCGGTAAGACCGGCAGCTTCTTCACAGGTTGCTCCTATCATTGAGCTTCCCCAAGCATGGTTTCAGCCAGCTGTCCGTGACCCTAGCGAGGCGCTAGACATGATTCCAGCTAACCACTTCAGACCAAACTATTCTCAAGTTGTTGCGGCTGCTGGTGATCCTATACCACCAGAAGTTGACACGCGAACAGAAATGTCCTCCTCATCTTCATCAGCGTCATCAATCAAGCACGACGCATCAGACGGCAACAGCTACACTATCGCAGTCGAACCGCTGAACGATAACCAAGTCCACAACCAAAATCCTACGGTGCCTCGTGCTCCACGTCTCCGACAATTCTCAGCAGCTTACCTGGAACGTGTCGACCAGCGGAGTGCACGTCAGCGAGATTACGAACAACAGGAGGTAAATTACATTAGGCGAGGTCACTTCCTAGCATATACTAACGAAGATGCTGAAAGACTTCTTCCTCCCGACAGCTGGCGACATCGTCGTCCTCGCAATACCCCTGTTACCCCTGACGTTGATGCAACTCCGGATCAACCACCACAATCGATGGTAGCTAGATTTTGGCGTCGCTTCACCAGGGCCATAAACCTGTAGTCTATCCATTACAGTAACTCATCTTGCTGAGCGAGGTGTTACGGATCTGCTCTTACGAACACAGAGCAACTTACCAAGTATCAGAAGACAGCAAAGAGAGGTAAAGTATGCACGCATAGGATCATTATTAGGTATGTTTTCTCGTTTTATCGAAATTCGACACCGTATGTTTATCCGGTAAATCAACGTTGGTCTTTCCGCAATTAATCAGATTCACATATTCTCTCCAATCGGTTCTTTCCTCACTATCTATTCGTGCTTGAATAATCTATCTTGGCTCTCTCTTTGTTTATGATTTACTGCATCGAATTTGGCAATTTAATTACCCGGGTAAGGCGACTCAGCTCGTTGAATCTAAGCTATACTACAATAGAAAAGAACTCTAATTGGTAACAAATCCATCTCCAACCAGGCTCTCGTACTAGTATTATTCAGACTGTCTTGCCCAAAAGAATCCTGGCGAGAAGAGTCCTTTCACCGAGTGATCGACGTTCCAGCTGACATCATTGCGATTGCGCCTAATGAATACTCGAGCTTGGGTATCAATTCGACTGACGATAGAGATTGGCCTAAGCACTGCAAAGCAGCCAACCGTCACAAGTGAGAATCATGGCACACAGTTGACCATATCTGATGAGACGAGGTCAATGGCCCCTTAGCACTTGCTACATCGGCACGTGATGCTGAACCAATTGAAGTGGCCGAAGAAATTGACCAGGAGGCCGAATCATGCTATGATTAGCTTACTAAACACCTAGCTCAGAAAGAAAATGTAAGTACTAGAAGGCAGAATAGTGCTGCCTTGAGTTGGGTGCGTAGCTAAGTTTCTAGATAAAGTATTTCGACCAAACCAAGACCAGCTTTCAACTCCGACGATAGTAGTGTTTACTATCATATCGAGCAGGTTGTGACTGGTTTGCGGCTCTTATTGTGTCCATATGGACGTTGTTATCATTCTTTAGATGCCGGAACCGGCGGTAGAGATCATCATCGGTAGGGTCCATCGCTCCAGGTTCACTCGTGAGAGCTGCAGATGTTATGCTTTGACTTGATCTTGGAGTAACTGAAGCCATGTCATGCCTACTTGGCCTTGACGGTCGTGCCTGATCAAATGGCACAACAGGCATGCTGTTTACCCTATTCTGCTCTGATCCGATCATTTTCGTCCTTGACAGTACTCCCATCGTCGGTAATGCTGCTGCGGATGCTGAGTATTGACGCGCAACTTCTCTCCTATGTCTATCATCCAGAGCGAGTCTTTCTCTAGCTTCGACCATCCGTAAAGCTACCTTCTCTGACACATCGCCGAGAACGCCACCGTGAGAATCAGAGAATGTCATATTCGAGTAGAATTGACTCTTGTAATTTCCCGGATGATCGTCACTGGCAACCACGTTTCCTAGGTGGGTTTGTCCTTGGCCTTTGAATTCAAAGTCGTGATACGCATTCCCTCGTTGTTGGTCTGGTATGTTTGACCAAGTTTGTTCGACTGCTGCTTGAGCAGCTGCTTGGTACGGATCTGCGTGACGTCTTCCTTGGCTCCTGCTGTGCGAACGATCATCGTAAGACGCATCGTTGTGTTTGGACGACATTGTGATACAAGGCGATGTTTGACCCCGATGCTGGTTTGTCAGCGCATGATATGCGACAGTGGGTCGGATGATATCTCGACTGTATGGAATAGTATCTTGTGCAACGCGAGCAGTGTTTAAAGCAGAGCAAGATTGCCACTCAGGTGCTTGAAACGGCCTTTGCTGAATTTCATCTAGTATCAAGTCGCAGTCAGACAGATCAGTCAGCAGACCGTGATCAACACAATATTGACATATACATAGAAGCACTGCAATCACATGCTCCTGGTTCGTATTAGTGGATGGTCTGCGAACACGTGAACGCTCTCTTACCATTGCGTCTTGCCTCTGACCGGTTCGAGTCTCTGAAAGTGGTTCGCTGTTCCAAGGAACAGAGGCTTCCTGTTCATCAACATCACCAATGATACGGCCATGCCATTTGCCAGGGCTAGGTGGAGACATGCAAGCCATCACAACTCGAAAATGCACAGCTGCCCAAGATTTACGCGCTAAGCTGTTTTAGGCAAGGCGACTTTGCCTTCTGCCTCACCTTCCTCGCGATACCAGTGGATTAAGACGTTGATAATGTGAAGAGTGCTGACAAAAGTATGAGCAGATTCTGTGTTGTCAAAGAAGACTATCGGCCATGAATGTAGGAAAGACTTTCGCATATCTTTTAACCATTTCGTGCGTCAGGCTGTAGTACTTTTGTACATCAAAGCGCTTTGCTCAATTGAGGCTGTGGACAAATCTTGAAAGTGTTCCACCAATCGGATACCTGGTGTGATACAGCCTTGTCGCGCAATGCCTCGTCACAAGATCTTTAGTCGACAAAATCGCTGCATGGTAGTGATTCATGCACAAGGATACAGATATTCCACGAGGTTTTTGAGAACACAAGTGTGGTTATGAGGCTGCGATACGACCTGGTACTGAACGACTTTCATATAGAACGAGAGTAGTGACAGGCCGTGCTGATTCGTTCAGGTGTTATCGATAGTTGCCAATTCGTGAGCTCAGCTAGCGCAAGAACACTATGCTTCTGTACCATTGAACCGTATCGCAAGTGCCTTTTTGTTCCGCAGTTGAGGGAACAGTCCTCCAGCCTGGTACCAAGCCTTGATCGCCAAGCTCACAAGCGACGTATTCGATTTCCTCCCAGAGCTCACGCTCAACATCCCTGCTGAAGCGCGCGCCTTGAAGATTGTCGGTAGTCATGATGCGGTGCGGCAGCCCTGTGGTCGCATCGACTGCGATGTTGAGCGCGAACAGCTCAACAGGATCATACTTCGGAATGTTGTGGTGGACAGAGAAGGCATCAGGCATCGGCTCCATTATCGCAACGTTGACGACCGGCTTGTTAGTGTCCTGAGTAGGATCGTACTGCAGCATTGCGCCTCCATAGTACCTGCCATCTTCGTAATAGCCAATCGTGTCAACACATTTCTTGACTTGGTAAAAGGGCGCATTCGCGGCTCTGGCTGCTGTAATAAAGGACTCTTTGTCGCCTTCGCCTGGTCCACCTTGACTCATCAACGGATAGTAATGGTCTGGTCCCCAGTAATTGTAGTAAGCAGCCAAAAGCAGTGCCAAGCCATGGGATGATTTCGATATCAAGACCTGACCTGACTCCGTGGAGGCTAGAGTATTCAGTGCTGGAACAGGCTGACCAATAATCTCGAAGAGATGGGTCGAAGCCGATGAAGCCCAGAAATCTGGCCATGTCACGATACCGCTGGACGAGAAAGGCTTCTGCTGGAAAACATGAGTGACATCCTTGGCCAGGAACACATCCGCGTCAAGGAAGAGGACATTCTCGAATGAAGATGCAAGAATAGCAAATGTCTTGATTTGATAGCCAGCCAAACGCGTCGTCCATGATCCTAGAACATCCTCCAGGCGCAAGCATCTCGCGTTTAATTCTGGCAGTACCGATGTGCAGAGCTGTGACTCAATCTCTTCTACAGTATCCACGATAAGTTCAACCGGCAGATTGCAGCCACTTCGACGGATCATGCGCAAAGAGATTATGAAGACAGGCAGGTATTTTCCAGTAGCTGAAGATACGATACCTGAAGTATGACTGCGGTAGAGGAGCTTCGTGTGCTCAGCATGGTGCCTGAAACCCGCATGTGACGATTTAAGCTGATTGATACGGTTTTCGGTCAGATCCAGGAGATCCGGTCGAGGTGTGTCGGTAGTCGCTCTCCAGAAGATGACCCCTTCGGCATTGCCACGTCGCTGGATAGGATCTATACCTGGACCATAGTTTACTAGAGCTTCGCGAAGCTCGCGACCAAATGTCTGACGCTCTTCGATTGTGAAGTAGCGCTCTTCACTATATTCGCGTTAGCGCTTAGCTCGAGAACACTTCATGTTGCGTACGTGACTGATAAGCTGATTCTGGTCAGAGTCACGTAGGCCAATATTATCAACAACGAGACGACGACGACTCGAAAGAGCTGCAGTGACTTCGGCATCAAGCTTGTTCATCCTCACGATGTTTCACTCGATGGGATGGCATGTCCAGTGTGCTCAGAGAGTTTTTAGAAAAGTGTTTGCCGTGAGCATGCTGAGGTCATTGGCCACGCGTCGACGCCATCTTGCTTGGCACCAATCGTGCTGGAAGCTTTAGCAGACAAGCATTTTGTCGTGATCGTTACAGCTCATGCTGTCAAACAACTTGAAGCATAGTATGTTGTTCGGTGGTTGAAGATAGGCATTGTTACACCATCGATCAAATCGGATAAGGAAATATATTTGAGAAAACCTATCCTTGCTGAAACAGCAATAAGACTTGAAATGCCAGAGCCAGCTGGTGGGGCTACAGCACCCATAAACACCACGGTAGCTCCAAAGCACAAGCTGATGTCTCTGGCTCACCAGGCGTGGAAACCCTGGAAAATCGTACCTCAGGCGGCGGGTGCTTCTTACGAAACATCTCTTTGTTTCTGGCGTAGTCATGACGAGCTACGAGTGCAGACATCCATTCTCTTGTGCATTCTCTGGCTTCCATTCTTTACTCGCACATACGGAGTACTGGGGCTTCGAATATGCAATGTGCACCTATGTAAGCTAGACAATACATCTAGTGAGTCCTAACGAAGTCGTCGTTCTGTTCTGCCTTCCTGGTCAATACCTCTCATACCCTGTCGCAACAATGATCAATTTCCAGCCCAGTGCCACACAGGTGGCCTCAAAGTGAGAAAAGCACAGCTCTGCTTGCTGCTTATCCTTGGTCGAACAGTGTATCGTCACACGCTTAGAGTCGCCAGAGGCTATAACTTGTGCCTCGAAGTATTCGCGAGGCCATTTCGCATACGGTTCCGGCCTTGCATAGAGGTAAAAGATAATATGCTTGGCCAGCTCGGGAGTTTGGCTAAGCAATTTATAGAAGTCTTGATTCACCTGTCAGTTGAGCTTGTTCGACAACAATAACCATACTCACGTGGCGCCAAGTGATACCAAAGCTTTTGCTGCAGTCTCAGAACGTTCAGGTTGAGTCCCATGTCAATCAATTTTGGCAGGTGCATTTCACGAAAAACGAAACTGTTGCCTTCCTGAAAGGTAAGATGCTTGACTCTTAATATGCTTTCTGGGGCCGTTCTAATCAACGAGCTCATGCAGCGGAAGTAGTCTTCCCAGCAAGCACATTTTACGATGTAGCAGTCAGCCTGCGAGAACAAAAAGTCTTGAGCTTCTTCTCGCACCTGTTTGCACGTATCGATGATACTGATTGCATTGCATTTGTCGCCCGGTCGCGATTGGCAAGGATGGATGTGGTCGGCATTGTGAATAATGATGTTGACGGTCCGGAAGTCCGATCGATAGATTCGAAGTCGGACTTCGCTCGGGATGTCGATCAACCAGCGTTTCTCCATGTTCCTATCATACAAGTTATTTCAAGAGTTTTGACACCCTCAGTTTTGGACTGCGACAATCTCGTGTGGGCTTCGACTGCAAAGGGTAGTAGGTTAATCAATGGTCTTGACGAACGGCCTGATTATTGCATGTTCGAAGAGCTTCATACTGGTTCCTGCCAACAAAGGTCAAAAACAGAAATTTGGACACGGCGGCTGTCGCGTTCGTGTCACATAATGCACGTGGCACCACGTGGCTACTACATACTATATGGAGGCATGAGGTTTCATGCAGAGCGAATCTCGAATTGAGAGCGATCCGAGCTTGGGCTTCTATTTCGACTTGAGTACAATTGAAGCACTGACCCATAACTGGTTGAAACAGCGTGCATGTCGCAAACGTGTTTGATTGAACCTCGACAAAATGAGCGATCTCTTGATGCGAATGCGCATTGCGCATAGATACCATGTCGTCTGCCATCCAACCCTCGCCTCTTCGAAGACACATCTACATACCCTTGCCTATCAAAGCAGGATGCTCATCTACGTCCTATTCATATTTGCTGCTTTGTGCTGCAGCGTACCAGCTTTCGATTCGATTATTGCCGAGACCAGGATTATCTATACTCCTCCAGATGAAGACTGTCTCCCATTCTGCTTTCAGATTGTCGAGGTCAGCCCTCTCAGCTTAGATTCGTCCCTGACAGTCGGTCTAAGTGAGTCAAGCTCACACGCGTGCTCCTTGCATTTACTGATAAGAACTCTCAGCGCTCGAGAAGCGATAATGCCACAAGGTCAAACACGTTGTTCCCGACACTGGGACAATAGTCTACGAATGGCCATATGATTTCAATCTACCGACTCTGGCCGACGTAGTTGCCAGGATGCAAGATACCACCGACAACGGTCAAGCTACCCCTGACGCTAACGTCTGGTTCTACACAAATCTCCGCCCACCAACTGAAGTTGAGAAACAGAACGAGCAGTTCTCAACTTCCTATGGGCTCCATGCAAAGTGGTGTCTGCTCTGGCTACAATCAAAGAACATCGATAAGCACTTCAGCGCTTTCAACGACCTCGATCGAGCTTGGAAGTCCTACCAGCTTTCTCATATTCTGGAGAACGAAAACGACTACGACGAGCTCAATGATCAACATCTCTATCCCGAGATTAAAGAACGATACGGTGGCTACCAGCCGATCTTCAAGAACTGTATGCTGGAGGCACTGGCTACGGCTGCTATCAAGTCCGATGCATACTTGTTCACCACGAAAGGAGCAAAGTGGGACGAGAAGTCCATCTGGGCAACAGTCGAGTATGGACCCTTGACGATGAACAAGAACATCCAGCGGATCTGGCGTGCTGATCCTAGCCCGGGAGCATGTGATGAGGGTGAGCTTCTCTGGGAGCGTGGCCGTGACCCAGAATATTCGAGTCCCTATCAGTTCATCTGCCCTGTTGAGAATTCCAATATATAGTACAAGATTTGAGTAACGGAGGCAGGACATGAAGTCTATAGACTCGAAGACGAAAGAAACACTTTTCTTTTCGATAGCGATTGAACAAGCCGATAGATAATATAGCACATACATGATAGCCAAGACTCAGACATTAATTGTCAATTCAGAAGATCTTGTAGTGAAACTCTCCTGACTCTTGTTCGATCGTCTTGTAGCGGAGTGAGATTGGACGATACTAAAGCATTAACGCAGCTGGGAGATTGTGCTTGGGCATGCCTAAAGCACTCGTAAGATACCACAATAAGGGAGGCATTTGAATCAGCTCGTGATCATGAATCGCGATGCACAGTATATTCAGGCTAAACAGTACACTACCACATGGATCAGATATCTCGTTACACCCTACCACAACGCCATGCTATTATCATGCCTTCATCATACCACCTGCTGTACAAGATCATGTCATGTTATATCCATTATAACCAACATAATGAATCGTCACGCTCAGTCACAGGGCTATTCATCATCCATACTGAAAGCCTCACTCTCCTCACTCTGCACATCAAAGCCGTCATTCTCCTCACCATCACTGCCATCGTCGATCTTATAGCTCTTCTTGACAGCACCTCTTGCCGTTCTGGCTCGCGGCACGACCTCTACGTCCGCAGACAGCATCTCATCAACCTCCTTGTCCTCGACAGGTTGGCTCTTCGCCAGCTTTTTCGCATATGCTTTTGCTGCTGGCGACTGCGCCTCTTTCCTTGGCTCGGCTACTGGCGCAGGCTTGGACTTCGTTATGCCGTTGACCTTAGGCTTGGCGAGCTTTGGCTTTGGTTCAACTTTGTCCTTCTTGGCAGCAGCCTTTTTAGGCTCGTTCTTTTCTTTGGCGACATGTTTCTTCTTGGACTTTACCGGCTCATCGTCGAATTCTGCATCGACATCACGCATCTCGCTATCCCCGTCATCGTCGATGACTTTCTTTCTTTTTGCAATGACCTGCGGTTGCGGATCTACCTCATCGAAGTCATCGTCGCTCAGTTGTAAGACAGGAATCTTTGGCTTCGTTGTCGTGCTTTCGGCGTTGATCTTGACCGTTGATTCCTTGTGCAGACTGCTTTTCGTACCCGACTTGTCCTTGCTTTTGATCAAATTGTCTAGACCAGTCAGAAGACTTTCTCCATCTGAGTCCGTATCACTATGAGCTCCTGAGACGGGCTTTTTGACGGGCAGTATTTTCTTTGGTGGAGCTGGTTTCTTGGCTTCTTCTTTCGTGATGACAGGCTTCGGCTTTGGAGGTGCAAGTTCGTCTTCAGACAGCTGCTTGAAGTCATCTGCATTGTCAGTCGCGTCGCGCGCGTCATAGATATCGCTAGCGTTGTCTTCATCACTTTCGTCAACGGTGTAGGTCTTCTTCTTAGCGACAGCACGGCTCGTGGGTTTCTTGATGGGTAGTTCGTCGTCGGTAAGGTCTTCGTCCTTCACAGATCTAGACTTCGGTTTCGCACGAAGAGACTCAACGTCAGAGCTAGCAGGTTTATTAGCACGGGGTATGCCAGCCACAGGAATAGGCTTGACGGAATTTTCCTCATTCTTGGTTCGGGACAAGGGCCTAGGACTTCTTGTAACGGAATCCTTGGGTTTCCAGTATCCCACCTTGATCCCGGGACTGGAAGTTAAGGCCTTGAGATTAGGAGAAGGGGGTACATACGTGTTTGAGCTGCCAGCCTCCTTCTTCTGGAAGGGTAGTGTCGATTGCTTATCCTTTGGCTTCGAGTCAGCCTCAGGTGGATTAGCGGTCTTTTTCTTCGTCACTTTCTTCTTCATCGCAAAGTCGTCGTCACTATCATCGACCTTGCGCTTCTTACTGCCACCAAATTTCTTGCTCTCCCTGCGACCTTTGCGAATCTGCTTGGCACGTGTCTTCTCGTCTTCAAGCTGGAAACGCCACTCGGCAATGAATTCATCCAAGTCAGCCCGCCAGAGATCCTCTTTAGACTTTTCCAGTAGCTCGTTGATCTCGACTTCTTTCTCACCGATCTGTCGTTGTAATCGTTCAACACGCTCTTGTGTCAGGGACCAAAGAGCCATGCCGAGCAAATAGTCATAGCTCGAAGCTTGCAGAGTTTCGTCCTCTTGCTCATCATCGCCTTCATCGTCCACCAGCTTCTCAAGCTCGCCAGACTTCGAAGCATCCTCCTTTTTGGGGAAAGCATCAAAGTTCAGAGATTTGAGCTCTGCAATAAGGACAGGCTTCTTTTTGCGTGAAATGGTAAGTTTATTGTCAATGATTATCTTGATGAATCGAGCTTGGTTGCTCAGCTTCTTGAGATCTTTATTGAGTTCAGAGAGCATGTGGTCTTTTCGTAGCTGGTAAAAGCGAAGTCTATAAGCATAGAACTCTTCCATAATCGCATCGACAGACGCATATTTGGTGATTCGTCCTTCTGGATCGAAGGCAACCAAGTTCGAGGTAGCCATAGTTTTCGAGAGCTTGAATCTCTCCTCCAGACCTTCTTCAAGTGCAGCCTTCATATGTTTTTCGTCCATGATCACATCGAAATGCACATCCTCATGGGTGTTGTAGTCACGATAGTCTTTGATAAAAGAAGGAGACTTTTCAGCTTTCAGGATCTCTTCTAGCTTCTCTTTGAAATCTTGTGTCCACATACGCACGGGCAGTTCGGAGATTTCGACCTCATTGTCTTTGGTCTGCTTGATGATACCTGTGAATTTCCATCGATCTGGACCATTTGCTATGACTTCACCTTTGAATCCTCTGAACCATGGCTTCATGGGCTGGAAGTCTTCCCCGTCCATCCTGCGTCTGAGGTTATCGACAACCTCTTCTGGATTGTAGTTTGGAATAGAAGAGCTCCAACCTGTACCGATACCATCTGAACCATTAATGAGTAACATTGGCACAACTGGCACGTAGGCTTCAGGCTCGATTTGCTTATCGTCATCGGTGTTGTAACGCAACAGTGGTTCATCAGCAGCGTGGAAGATCTTACGAGCAAACGGCGACAATCTCGTGTAAATGTATCGAGCACTGGCAGCATCTGCACCACCCTGCAAACGAGTACCAAATTGACCTGCCGGAAAGAGAGTATTGACGTTGTTTGAGCCGACAAAAGACTGGGCAAGACCAACAATAGTTTGTTGCAACGAAACATCACCATGCTGGTAAGCAGTGAGACCACTGACGAGACCAGCCAGTTCCACGACTTTCATGTCCTTCTTGAGATTGCGCTTAAAGCAGGTGTAAAGCACTTTTCGCTGGGTAGGCTTGAATCCATCGATCACTGATGGTATGGATCGGATGTTGTCGGCCATAGAGAACAAGATTAGCTCCTTGTTGACGAAATCCGTATAGGAGATCTTTCGAGCAGAATGGTCGAAGAATGTTCCTGGCTTGAATTGCCTCAACCATTCCTTTCGCTCGTCAGCCTTCTTCTTCGAGAACGCTAGCTCAATCAGCTGAGCTTCCTCGTCTTCCATGACCTCAAAATCCTTGTGGTGCTTGTCAAGGTCATTGAAATACTGCTGTGATTCTTCGATAGAACTGGTACCCAATCCTTTGTAGTACTTATGCTCCCAGCCTTTTTCGTGCTTGTGGGCTTCTTTCCAAGCAATATATTCTGGCATGGTGTAAAATGCTCGAGCTTTTGTTGGGTTCCGAGGATCACCTTTCCACACTTTAACAATAGGTGTGATGAATTCGACCAAAAACCCAGGAATTTTGAGCAAGCTCGGGAATTGCACCTGCAAGAAATTGATAAGCAGACCTTTGATATGTGAACCATCATGATCCTGATCGGTCATAATCATCAGATGACCATACCGTAGACCTTTCGTGTCTGTATAGACTTTTTTATGCTGCAGGCCAAGGAAGTTCTTAATGTTCTGGATTTCCTTGTTCTTCGAGATCTGGTCGATAGATGCGTCACGAACATTGAGCAATTTGCCTCGCAACGGGAAAACCCCAACCACATCAGCGCCAACAACAGCTCTGCCTGCCATCGCCATTCCCTTAGCCGATTCACCTTCTGTCAAAATCAAAGTACAATGATGGCCATCTTTAGTACCAGCTTTGTTGGCATCAGTAAGCTTTGGATCGTGCATACGGCTTCGTTTGGAACCGTCTGTCTTTTTCAGAATCTGGTCAGCTTTCTTCTCGGCGAAAGCCATAATATTCTGGATAACATGAGTTTTCTGTACTTTTTTGATGAACTCTTCCGACACCGTGATCTTGCTACCAAATTGGCTAGCTTTGGTAGTCAGCTGTTCTTTGGTTTGAGAGCTGAATGCTGGATTGACGATTAAGCAGTTCACAAAGATGAAGATATGATTTCGAATTTGATTCGTTTTGAGTTGGGCACCAGTCTTATTCTTTTTCTTCATGAAATCAGCTAGTTTGCCAGTAATCTGATCTGCAATGTAATTCACATGTGTACCCCCAACAGTCGTGGCGATTGAGTTGACAAAGGATACCTGCTGGAAAGACCCATCGGAAACAGCAAAGCCGATTTCCCATCGATCACCATATTTCTCAGTAATGATCTCGTTGGTATCGTGCTCGGCTTCTTCACCGCGCTCGTCCTTGATCGCCTTTGTGTAGAGCTCAATGTATTTCTTGAAGTTATTTATGGGTATTCTTGTTCCATTCAGCCAGACTTTGACCCCTTGCACAGTACCACACATATCGTAGACTCGACGTGTAAAAAGCGCAACGTGATCATCATCGAGACCTTCTAGGCCAAACTTGGCAAAGTCAGGCTTGAAAGTGACCTTCGTGTAGTCATCCTGGGACTTGGTGTCCTTGATGATGGCCTTCCCCATGCTGGCCATGTTTTCCGTCCACGTCTGCTGGTACTTCTTCCCGTGAGACTTATCGGAGGTCTCGATCGTAAACTTTGTGGAGAAGATATTGCACAATTTGGCGCCATATCCGTTCCGGCCACCTGTGACCTTTTGCTGGTTGTCGTCGAAATTGGAACCGGCCAATAGATGACCGAAGATGAGCTCCGGAATGTAGACCTTTTCTTTGCTATGAACCTCGACAGGTATACCTTTACCGTCGTTTTGCACAGATATTTCACCTTCCTCCCGGTTTATTGTGACCCGGATCTCTTTCATGTTGGCGTCATTCTGCTTGTTGTCCGCTGCATTGACCAAGATCTCGTCGAAGATTTTGAAAAGACCAGGTACATATGTGATTTCGCGATATTCCATAGCATTCGTGTTTGTATTGTACACCCATGTCTGCTTTTCTGTCTTCTCAATGGAGCCAATATACGTGTCTGGACGCTTGATGATGTGCTCTAACTGAGTCAACTTTTGATACTGCTCAGAGACACGCTTTTTCTTTTTATCCTTTGGCGTATCGCCGTGCTTCTCCATGTTCTCGTTCACCAGCTCGGCAAGTGGCTTGCTGTGTGGACTTTTTGCCGGATTCGCTGTTTTCTGTTTCTTTGCCTTCGGAGGCGTGTCGTTGAGCAGGGACTCATCTTCAAATCCTCTCCGTGACTCGTCCTCAGATTCATTCTCTTCGTCCTTGACGCGCTTTTTCGGCACAGTTGACTTCGGCTTGGCTGCCGGTTTGGAAGCCTTTGATTGTGCTGCCTTCTTGGGAGCTTTCTCCTTAGGTACTGCTGCTGCTTTCGCCGACTTTGACTTTGACTTTGGTTTTGGCGCAAAGTCAGAAGCATCCGACGCAACGTCGTACATAGACTCGTCGTCGCTCATAATGGCGCATTCAATTCGTGTCTGTCATAAGAAAATCGATCTGGCCAATAGCACCAGTATGGACGTGCGACAGGAGATAGTTCTGGGAACCCTGGGCCAACGCGAGGAAAATTGGGAAATCGATCTGTCGTGGCAGGTGATGCCCAGGTGATCGATAATTTCGATATGTGAATAAGTCGACACTTACACATTTTACCTCGCGTTCAATGTTTACCACGCTACGCCTTCGAGCCTAGCGTGTTACTGAAGACCCCGCACCGTATGCCTAGCTTCTCGCCTAACTTCAGGGGCTTCTGGTTGTCTGGACCAAGCACAGAGAATGGACCAACCGTTTCGTGAGGCATGTTAGCGTATCACTAGCTCCCACTATTAACACTACTCGTACCTAGACTTCTACATGGCTCGTACAAAGTCATCTCGAAGTCAGAAAGGGACAGTTGCGAAAGGTAAGGTTGCACCTTGAGGTATTGATATCAATGCTAGTATGTCCCAGCTCATCTGGCGGTTGGAGTACCTAGAACGAGGCTGGTCGATGGCCCATATAAGATACCAAGCATCACGACCTTACGACAATCAGTCCTTTCGTGAGCGGTTCACATTAGTGTACAAACAGCTTTACGACTTTACAGATACTATCTATCTATCACTACTGCAATATCTATCTTCAATCCTTGCCTTCTGATCATTGTCTTCCACGTGCTGAATATTGTCCAGAATGCCTCGTCTTCTTTGTCCTTGACGAGCTCGAGTCCTGTCTGAACTATCTGCCACGCTTTCAGCTCGATGCTCTTTGTTCGACTTTGAGCACGGAGCAACTCCGTAAAGAAAATCTACACGGTGCTGCGTGCCATCATCAGGAATGCCAGCTATATTCAAAATCAGCAAGTGCTCGACACGGTCCTCATGATTGTTGATTGACTACTCCGTAAAATTGTGTCTTATTGGCTACCGCAGAGTTTCGAAACCCCTGATCGTCTCCGCTTAGCTGCGATAGCAAGCCACTGAACCACCAATCGACCCGCCCGAGTCCGCGAACTGGGTGTGGTGCATCCAGCGCAGTTCAGAATTGCAGATATTGGGAGTTCGTGCTTCTCGTCGTTCTTGTTGCTCTTCGTCGACATTATCAATAGCGATTCTGCTCGCTGGTCGAGCTATCAGTCACTCCTTGAGATTCAGCACATAAGAGCATCACTCCTTTGCTCTACTGGACTCCAAATTCACACACACTCATTAATCTGTAATTACTCGCTTAGCAGCACAATTTCGAAATGACAGACGGAGCTCGAGCGACTACCACTAAGGAAGCGGTAGAAGTAAAGATTGAGGTCGATCCTGAGAATGTTCCACTACCCACAGACTCGATGATTACAGTCAGGCTATCAGATGCTGAACTAGCAATCGAGCCAGCTCAACTTGAAGAAATGGTGGAGGATGGGGAGGTACAAAGCAGTGGACAAACCGCACATACAAGCACAGTCTCGTCATTATCTGGGGTCTCGTCCCGACCATCAAGCAGAAGCTCTCAAGCTTCAAGTACGTCTAATTCTGTAGATTGGGAAGGCCTGGAAAAGACGGAGGAGCAGGAAGTCAAGGATGATGCTACTGACGAGGTAGGATTGTGTCCATCTATTGCAGTCCCTAACACTAATCTGTGACAGTCTACAGCTCTACTCCTCGCTCGTCTCGAACAAGAAAATAATGCCTTAGCTACTGATCCGAAGTCGGGTCTGGGGCCTAAGAGATCAAGAGCTGATACACGAGCTATTGCACGGCCTATGTCAGTGCATGGCTTAAAGAGGCTCGTTAATGGACCACAAAGACAGTCGCTACGCTACTCACTCGTGCCTGCTCCAGCAATGACAGAGCTGGAATTCTGGGCTGCACTCGTTCAAGATTACCCACAAACAGTACAAAGACTACCGACGTTGACGTCGAACAAAATACGTGGAGGTGTGCCGCCACCATTACGAGGTGTCGTATGGCCAAGTATAGCAGGAGCGCACGATCCAAAGCTCCATGAGGACTTTCAAAAATTGTCTGTCGAGACAAGCCCCTATGACGGTCTAATAGGAAAAGACGTTGGAAGGAGCTTCCCGAATGTTGACATGTTCAAGGAGAAAGATGGCGAAGGTCAGCAAATGCTTCGAAGAGTGCTCAAAGCTTTCAGCTTGCACGACGAGAAGATTGGTTATTGTCAAGGTCTAGGATTCGTGGTTGGCCCACTGCTTATGCACATGAACGAGGCCGAAGCATTTGCTGTGCTTGTAAGGCTGATGGAGCACTACGACCTCCGCAGCTGTTACACACCTGACCTAGCTGGACTACACCTACGCATTTACCAATTTCAGCAACTGCTTTCGAAGCACTTACCAGAACTGTCTGCGCATCTTAACAAGCTCAACGTTGAGCCACTCTATGTCTCACAATGGTTCTTGTCATTCTTTGCGGTAACATGTCCTTTGCCGATGCTACTACGAATTTACGACATCATACTAGCCGAAGGCGCTACCGAGACGCTGATGCGAGTTGCTCTGTCTCTGATGCAGAGGAATCAGAAGAAGTTATTGGCGTATACAGAGTTCGAGGATGTCATGCAATTTCTCTTATCGAGAAGTCTATGGGACACATATGCGCAGCACGCTGATGACATGGTGACTGATTTTACATCATTGACAAACTTGATAAGTCGGGAGATTCTGCAAAGCTTCGAGATGGATTTCAAACAATCACAATTACCAGTAGTGCCATCGCCACTGAAAAGTGCTGCAGCATCTCTCCTAGGCAGGTTCTGGGCTGGGTCAAGTCATCAGCAAAGCAAATCCAATCTCAGCCTGAAAATTCCCGGAGATGCCGTACAAGTAACCACCTTGCGTAAGACATCTTCAGGAAACAGTTTCGCTTCAACAATGACGACAATCGAGATGACTACATCTGATGTAAGCACGGCAAGCACAGCACTGACCGATCTGTCAGATCTAGGCAGAGCCAAGAGTGAGGTAATCTCAATCGCCTCGACAGATGCATCTGCAATGAACACTTCGGCATCTGACAAAGGCCTTCATAGTCAGATCGAAGACCTTCTGACCGCGCTCGGTAAGCTTCAGCACCAACAAATGGAGCTCGCTCGAGAGCTTCAGCGCGAAAGAGAAGAACGTGAAGAGGAGCGTGTTCTCGCTCACTCTCTCCTTCAGCGGGTACAAGCACAATATGGACAAGATGATACACAACACGATAATGACTTACAGAACCTAATCACCAAAGCTGAGACACAATTTTCGCCCACGAATTCTAGACGTATATCCATAATACAAACCAAACACCAACTCCGTGATGCCGCGGCAGAATGGAAGGACAAATACGACATTCAAACGACACAAGTCACAGACCTTATGCGCCGGCTCGATGATCGCGAAGCAGAGCACGGCGCTCTTCGGGAAGAACTGAGAGAAGCACGACAGCGAATTCAAGACTCTCATAAAGACAAACAACGACTCGAAAGACAAGTACAAGATCTCAAATCTCGATCGCCTCCGCCAGACAGTCCTCAAGATCTATATACACCTGTCTCCGAGAAGTCGCCTGCTGAACTTGACCTCAAGCTTCCACCAAGTAAAGGTCTGCGCGAGTTTAGGCTTGGCAGACCAGATTCAATGGTACCAAGAGCATCCAGTCTACAGTTCAATAAGCGGAGCAGCAGCCTTTTTCAGATGCAGACCGCGAGCCTGATAAGACCTGTGTCGCCGCCTACAGAAACTTCACTTCTACCCAGTGCAACAGAATGTCCACCTTGTGAATCTCAATCACAGTCTCAGTCTCAAGCTCACGATGCACTTCTAGCAGAACTTGTTTGCGCAAAGACCTCAGAAGCAGTAGCGCGGCAGGAACTGGAAGAGATGCGCGGCAAATTTGATGCATTGAAGAAGATCATAAGTGGTGGTGCAAGCACACCGAGACCACTGGTCAAGGATGAAGTCACGAAAGGAGAGCTCAGCGTATTCGGAACGAGTCCTCAGAGTGCTGGGAGCAAGACACCCGAAACACCTGCGCTGAAGACTGCACATGCGCCAAGTTCGAGTGTCGGTGGCTTCTTCTCTGGTTGGGGACGAAAATGAGAAGGAGACTCTGAAGTGCTCGAGATGTGAAGCTACTTTTAATGTAGATGTTTCTTGCGATTTAGCGCTTTTTCCAATGATACAGACCAATGTCAATGCTATATTCAAGCTCACCAAGTAAGTCTATACCTAGGCAGGAATCTTGCTTCTTTTCGACGTAATGATAACTTAGTAGTAGCTCTGAGCTCAAGTCACAGCGACCACAATAATGGGTTTCTAGGCAAACCCTCATCACCTGCTCTTCCCTGCCTGGAAATTTATTCAAGCGCTCTTACTCGGGTCAATGTTGGCTCACGCTACGATTCGCCCTTGCCTTCAAAGATTGGCACACGAGAGCAACCGTGATTGTTGCGCAAAATCGTGATGTCGAGATCAAGATGCAAATCATTCGAATTGTTCTAGGCTGCTTTTCGTGCGGCCATCGTGCACTGATGTAGCTGAAGCCGCCAAGACACTTCGATTGAGCCACTTACCGGGTACAAACCGCGTCCACGACCCCGATCCTCTTCGATATACGACGGGCAGTGAGGTGACGATGCAGACATCGGATCGTCTTAGCATGATGGCTGCAGAATCTAGCAATCATTGACGTGCGAATCAGTACAATAATACGAGGAATGGCTATCAAGCCAACCACAATGGCGAGGGTCATGCGACCTACAACTTTCCACGCAAGAACACGAAGCAAACCGCTTAGGTGCGTCTCTGCAGTATGAAATTTGGATCGAAAATAGTCGTGAATACCAAAAATCATATGATTGAGGAAGAGTGGCAACACGCTTTCTGCTCAAGTGGAAACATTTCCTGAGATAGCTGCCCAGATCTTGAATACATGACACGGCAACGATGATGCACGAAGACGTGATGGACCTGCCGTGGACTGGCATACATTGGCTGTGGTGACTTACGCAAGGGAGAAGCAAGAACTCGTCAACGTCATCTGTTTACGTCGTATGAAGTGTCCATACCTTGAAGTGAGAAAGACTCGTGTCAACATCTTACTGTTACAATACACGTACGCATAGCCTGGCATAATGAGACTTCGTAATAGCAAGAAGATGATCATTGACACAAGGCCCGTGTTGTCTAGGTCGAACAGGTCGCTCGTCCGAGATCGCTACATCTCGTGCACACTACTGTTCTTGGTCAAACCTCTCAGCCTCTTGCCGAATATATAGAACACTATGCCAAAGCTGCACCACAAGAAGATCAAGCACATATTCAGCATGATCGGTGGCACAAATCCTTGCTCCTCAACCCAAGGCGTGATGAATTTCGAGAACCCATAGCCCCAAACATTCTTGTTGACAGTAATCATTACCATGATACTTCCTGCTACGGGCTTGTAGCTGTCAATAGCATACGTGGTTGCGATAGCTGGGATGGCAGCGACCTGAATACCGGCACATGCGAACCCGATGACGACGATAGCCTGCCACGGCCACTTGTACTGGAAGCCAAATGCCACCACGAAATTACCAAGAAGCATGATCAGGACGAAAGGGATTAGAGTTGGGAGACGCATCTCTGGTTCTCTGATACCGCCATTTCGCCTCGTGAGTCTTGCAGCAAACCAATCTGATAGCCAGCCATTGCTAAATAGACCGATAATTGCACCGATCAGGATCGCAAAGTTGAAAAAGCCGATGGTTTGAGAAGAATAGTTGTATGGTGGTGCTGCAAAAGCTTGCGACTGTGTCAAGTTGATTGTGAGGAAAGAGGATGCTGACCATGACACCACGAATGCCGCGAATTCCGTGATTGGGTATGCAAACATCTTGATTGGAATCCAAAGGTCGAGTAAAATAGCTCGGAAAGGGTGAGCATTTGGCTGGAAGATCTTGAATTGCCATTTCGCTGGTGTGCCTTTGTGCAAGTATGGATCACGCTCTGCTGTGGCCATTGTGCTAATCTGGGCCAGTGTGCTGTCGACTGTGTTATGAGTTGGGATTGGGTGGACTGTCTCGCCATTGGTCTTCTCTTCGTCATGCGCTGGTGCTGCGGTGCCTTTCTCGTCAATTGCCGTCGGACGTCCTGCATCGATCGACTGTTTGAGCATTTCTCTTGGATGGGCTCGATGCCATTTTGTTTCTGGGAACAGGAAGAACAGCAGCACAAGGATCACGCCATGAAGACCGACATTCAGCCACCAGAAGCTTCGCCAACCGACATGTTCTGCCATTGGTCCGGAGATGATTGGTCCGACCATCAGTGAGCCGAAGTAAAAGGTGAAACTATAGCATGTTAGATTTCGAAGACGACTATTCGGCAAATTTCCACTCACTAGAGAGTATTCCAACCACCTCTTTCATGAAGGAACATGACGTCTGCTATGATCTGAGGCTGAGCAGTCTCTGCCGGTCCTGCACCAAAGCCATTGAGCACACAAGCACCCATGTAGCTTCCATAGCTCTTGGCCACAGCACGCCAGATATTGCTGACAAGGCAGATGATTGTGGAGAAGATCAGCACTGGTCGTCTGCCAAAGGCTGTTTGTATCGGGACCCTATCTTCGCATTAGTTTTGCAACGGTACTGCAATCGCTCGACTAACCAGAAGAAATTGCTGAAGCCGAGGACAAGAATGCAGACACCGGTAAATTGAACGACATCCGCCAAGCTTGCATCAAAAGCCTGCATCAATTGCGGAAACATAGGTGCTAGAGCAAGCGGGCCCATACCCTGCGCAAACGACACCGCTGTTGACATTGATATTGTGCTTGTCTTCCAGAATCGGTTCCAGTTCAAAGGGTCGTGCGGATCATTACTGGGCTGTGGCACTAGCACTTGACCTGAGCCCTCGCCTGCCTTCACGAAATGATGCGCGCCGACATCTGACATGATCTCGGTTCCTGGGTAGATTTGAGTGTGCAGCTCATCTTCGAGCTGATGCAGCGTGTTTTCATCATAGTTCATCTCCATCTTGTCGTTGTGTCCTCAGACGAGGGCTGTAGGGCGATAAGTCGAGTTGACAGTAGGATGAAAAGATATTCAGAATCTCAGCGGGTCGATTGCGTATCTTCAGCAATATAGCAACCACAGCTGGGATGTCTGTTGCTAAACGTCACAAGCGCCAGGCCCTACTGCAGCTTGAGTAAAGTTCCCCGGATAAGTACCCTGTCTAGTGCCGTCCTCATCATGTAGCTATACGAAGGTCAGCAGAAACGGGCCAGCTTGTGACCCAGTGAGATCGAGAGCCTGTAGTCTTATCTCGCTTGAATACTCAACCGACCACTCATCGATTGAAGCAGACAAAAAAGGGTACAAGTAAGGTCTAGCCAAGCTTTACACATATCTTAGCTGCTTATGACCATGTGAACCATGTGGTTGATAGGTAGACTTGGGCTGTTTCGACAGTGGGTTTCGTGTCCCCAGAAACTCCAGATTCAATTTGCCAAACCTGGAGAGATACCTGCAAACGATCGTCCCCACAGGGATTTAGCGGAGAGTGAGCGGCGCTATCAAGGCTCAAACGAGCCTAGCTGGCTAGATGTGCTTGCTTGCCCACCGGCTACGGCTTCGGCAATTGCTTGACCATAGTGCTAGTACATGGAATAGTCTGCAGGATCGGGAGTGCTGCATCTACGCCAACGTGATCGAAGATATAGGCAGCGGAAACTGTAGCGCTGTCATTCCGTCAACGACCGCTAACGACTCTCATGTTATCGTATGTGCCACGCGGCGTCTTTGAAGCACCAGCATAACATGTAAAAACACCTCGAGACAAGTGTGCAGCGGCACAACGTGGGTCCGAAACGCCAACATCAAGCGTGTTTGATCTGTATCAAACCCAAACGCCAGATGCAGCGTTTTGTCGCCACAAAACCGACATTCGCAAGTAGCTCATGCATCACTTTGAAAGAGGAAGGAGAGGGTACTTCACTGCATCACAGCTACAACGGTATTTCCCGAAGCGATCGATGGAGGTGCTTTGCCGAGTTGCAATGAATCCATTCTTGATTCAATCGTGCCACAAGAAGAAGCCAACATCGGCCACCCGATGGATGTGCACGAACAGCACCGCTTCGACTTCCTTATTGGTAAGGCACCTTTACGACCCTATACTCAGCGGTACATACAACGACTAGCTTCCGCGACACTGTGACTGGGCTGGTTAAATCGCCCTTCAGGTGGTAGCAAACTTCGAACATGTAGACAGGTATTCTATCATGATGTCCAACCCACAACAATCATGCGTGCATGTAGCACAACATTCCACCACATTCCGTGATTCGACTCAGGAACCTGGGACATATGTATTCAGCACGGAGTGGATTCCTACAAGAACAGATCGCAGACACTTTTCAATTGTTTGGTGCTGAATGGCTATGATCTAGCTCACGATGTAGCTCCACAGATAAGTTCTTGTAAATATGGGTCGATCTTCTGGCGTGGCCTACCCATACCATCTTCGCTATATCTCATCTCCACGTTCCTAGTCCTCAACTCATTACACCTCATCGCACCGCACCCTTCCCCTTATAGCTCTTCTTCGGTTCTGGGCTTCTGTCTCGCTTCCTGCTTGGCGCAGGGCCTTGGTCTTTCGGCTCCCTACTGGATTTCTTACCTTTGTCTTGGCCACCTGAGCCAGAGGGTATGTCCAAAGCAGAATTCTGCTTTGGGAATTGCTTCCACCAGACTTGGCCGGACATCTTGCACAGAAATGGTTTTGTAGCGCTTTGTCAGTGGGTGTGATTGTATTGATATAAAGGTTTGGAAGATTGAACTAGTTATGGATTGAGTATCTGAATTGGTTGTACTGCGGAATAAGAGGCAGGGTTTGAGAGTATATATGTATGATAGGACTGGGTACGTGGCGCGAGAGATGTGAACTGGTGATCGGTGCCATGTATATAGGTGCATCATGGACATGGGTTGTGGGCGAGACACGTATCGATCGTGTGAAGTGGTTAAGGACTGGCTATACATCATAGCGCCAACATGCAATCTGCAATTTTGAGGTATACGCATCGGTTTAGTATGACCATGACGGGATATGTAACAAACTGATTGCAATCAGTACGTTTGCAACTGCTTTGCATACCAGCGGGATCAGCTGAACATATTGCGTACAATATCAAGCATGTTATCCCAGCTTTCAGTGCCAGTATTACCCGATAGTTCCTGCTGCACCGACTCTGCGTGCGAAGCGATATGCGCATCTTCGCTATCTTGCACCACATCCTGCATGGCATCGACTTCCCCAGCGATAAACGCATGCTTTGCTTCTGCGCTTCCATCGACCTGGTCGTGCTGGTTTGACGGACTATGCACAACATCGAGATCTTCGTCACTGACCTCTTGCACCGATAGCACAAAGTCGTCTTTGACTTCGTCCAACATGCTATTGTCGTGAATAGGTAATTGCGTTGCATGTTCGTCATCGTCAGTGCCAACATCTTCGGGAAAGTCCAAGCTGACCACTGTAGGCATTGTGGGATGTGTCATGGGAAGGCTGCCGTTGGTTTCGTAAACTGCATCGTCACGCTGCATGATCGGCGCATAATTCGAAACTGAGGCGACCAACATAGAGCTGAAGAACGAACTGCTGGTTGTCGAATTTGGCAATCTGGTGTCTCCCTTCGCCTCGACGACAGAGTTTTTAGACATACCAAACGTCTCGAGAGCCATCGGGTCGGCATCGACATTGCCTACATTTCTATCTGATCCCGTTGGCGAATGTAGCAGCGTCTGATGGCCCTCAACGCTATATTCTGAGGCCAGTCCTTCCTGAAGTCGATGTCCTTCGACAATTGATTGAGGAGGCTCCTAGCCCTCTTCATCAGAATCATCTTCAGGAAAATCAAGGCTGACCACTTTCTTCGGCCTCTGTGGTGTTTGTTGTGTATGGCTTGGATAATGCTGCGGTGGTCGCGGTTGCGGAGGTCGTTCAGATTCTGGCCCAGTCTCACTTGCTCTCTCCAGCTCGCTATCGACCACCATCTTCTTGACGTAAGCCATGAGTTCATCATTATTCCTGCTGTTGGCCTCAAAATGCTCTTGCAGCTCTCCCATCCGTCCAATTCTGATATTTTCTGGCATCGGCCATGGAATGCTTCCTTTCCATTGTGCGATGTCTGCATCCAATTTCGCTGCTCCGATACGTTTTTGCGCTGCTTGTGTTTCTATGGCTTGCCTTTCGACTGCATCGGTTGTGTCGGGATACGCGTCGGGATCATGCTGGGAAATGCCATTCGGGATATTCACACCATTGATGCCATTTGTCCCAGTGTATATCGATACGCCATTGGCATGTGGCCT
>JAKLMI010000097.1:0-56509 GCA_022813495.1 Pasadenomyces melaninifex
TCTTCCCACGTAAAGCGTTCTATGGACTGTTTTGCACCGTTCATGGTGATCATGCATATCTCGGCTTCGTTTCTATCACCTCCCAAAAAGTCCACGGCCAATATCTGGACACGCGCTGTCTCAGGTACCCCTTGCACAGAGACCCTGACCATGTCCTTTTGCCGGGATTGAAGACCTTCACACGAGACTCCAGAGTTGCGATGACCTCGTCCCTTCTCCTCGATAGTGATGACTGTTTCTGCGACACGAGCAACCATCTGACAATCCCAGATTGATTCTCTTCTCCTGTTGTTCTTCAGCAATGCCAAAGCACGGTGCCGAATACTAGAATCACGACAGCGTCCACAAATGAAGAAGACAGCCGGTATCACTCCTAGTGATAAAGAGAATACTGGATTGCTGAAACACGAGTCGAGGCTCGAATTTGAGCTTCTGAGTCTTGGAGATTCAGCTTCAGCCTGGAAGAAAGCTTCTGCTGCTTCAATCATTATGCCGAAGTCATCGAAGAACCTGTCAAAGCAGGTTTGATCTTTCTCATATTTGACACCAAGGACAATCTTGCAAAACTTTTGGTTAACCCGCAATATCAAAAATGCCGATTTTCTATCGGCTATGTCCATCGACGGAGCTGCAGTAGCCCTTGCCAAAAGATCGTGGTACGCCAACGTCCACCGTTCGTAACGCTGCTCCAGTTGTTCTCCCGTAAACAATTGCGCCTCGGTCGGGAAAACAGGGTCATGCTGAAAATTTTCCAGCATTGCGGCGAATCGTGTAACGTCATTCGTAAGGTAAGCTAGGTCAACCAGTGCGTCGTCCACTGTCTCGAATTGAGATTGACTTGGAGCATCAGAGCTCCGCAAGTATGTCTGAAGTGAGGGCTCAAGGAACGTATCTTCCATGCTGAGTAGCTGAGTTCCAAGCCCGACAAATAGTTGTCGCAAGGTATGAACAAAGCCAGGTGCTACACCGCCTCGCCTTCTTTCCTGCTCAAGAAGGAGACTTTCCTGTTCCGCTAAGAGCGCCAAGCCAGCTCTGATATGTTTCATGGCAGATACAAGGTGTCCTTGCATCGATTCAATGGCACAGTACAGCAGACTGGAGATGAGAGTGGTTAGAACAAGATCTTCCCCGCAGTTTTGATTCAACTGAACAATTTCGACGATACTCTTGCCATAATGCTCAAGAGCTGTCAGCTTCCGCTGCCCACCGAATACTTCTCGAGAGGACCTTACGAAGTTCTCATGGAATGAGGCGAGGGCAATGACGCCATGCCGTATAGCTGGCTGTTGGTGCACGAAACATGCCAAAGCTTTCGACCATAGCTCGTTTGTGAAGATTCGCCCAAGCTCTATAGCCGTGAAGTTGTGGAAGAAGTCAAGGGCTCTAAGTGCTTCAGAGCCCAGATTCGCAGCAGGGCTCGGACTTCGGCTCAAACTGGACACACTACTCGAGTCGACATAATGCACAAAACGATGGCCAACCAGCTTGGTCACAGACTCTGGCGAAACACAGTAGTATCCTTCACATTCGCGACCCGCTTTAGTGCAGCGTCTACACGATGGCTTCTCCTCATCGCATTTGACGCGACGTAACTGGCGCTGTATTAGTCAAAGCCACGTGCCGGAATGTAGGTGCGTACCTTGCATGTCCTGCAGCCAGTCTTCACTTTCGATCCTCCGATTCTCGTCTTCTCAATGCTGACGCGCGACATTGAAAGTTCTCTGAGTTTTCAAGATTGTGTGCCTTTCAACTCGATGTGTTGTCCACTCCTAGAAACCTAGGCATTTACAATTCAATCGTGCTATAATGGGGTCCAGCACGTTCGGGTGGATTGCCTAAACCATGAGCTGAGCTCGTGCTCACTATCAAGTTGCACTATGCAAGGTACATTTGCAGATGGCAACGGGAGCGATCGACAAGCCATGGCACTTATCGTACCTCATAAAGTAGTCGTCGCGACTGTATCTGACACAATATCATAAATCGTCGTCAGGTAATGGCTTAGCTGTCGTTGTAACTTCCCAGATGCTAAGGTAAGATGGAATGCCTTAACCTTCAAGACCGCTCTTTCTCGTTCTCAGGTACATGCTTACGGCAATTTGGACTAGTTCCTCTAGCGCCGCGAGGCCTTCCTAGAACAGTTTAGTGCTATACGAGCATAGGCGATCTCATAACCTCCAGCCTTTGAGGTTTTGTTCTGCACTTCCTCATGGCCAAACACCGTACATGGGTCAGTACTGCTTGAGCCTTCTGATTATTGTTGACCTCGAGATACTGGCATCAATATGGCAAAGTCAGTAGCTCAAAAATAGCACATTCTCAAACAAATCCGTACACTCCCTACGATCACTGATGATCATGAAGTTGCCAGCTCCAATGATGGAGCAATATCACATTTCGAGAGGTAGGACGAGTCGGTATATAGCTGTCTCCCTTCTCCAGCGTTCTCAATGGCATCTACAGTCACTTCATCATAAGCACTAACAAGCTTACACACTCACATCAAAGACCAACGCTCAGCTGACCTCACTTACATACCCGGCAACAGGCAATTATTCGATATGGTTACGATCCAATGTCTACCAGAAGCCGATCCAGATCGCGTCTATGAATACTGCCCCTCCTTTGCGGCAGCAGTTCTCTTCACAGTCCTTTTCAGCTTAGCAACAATAATACACACCGTCCAAGCAGTCCACTACCGCAAAGCCTTCAGCTGGGTCCTCATCATGGGCGCAGTCTGGGAAGCGGCCGGCTACGGCTTCCGCTCATTCAATATCGCCCACCCACACGTTGGTGGTATCTTTACGACACAGTTCCTGCTCATCCTGCTTGCGCCTTTGTGGATTAACGCATTTATGTACATGATCCTGGGACGTATGGTCCATTTTTTCCTAGTCAAGGACCAGATCTTTGGGCTCAGAGCACGACGACTGACACTGATGTTTGTCTTATTCGACATATCTGCCTTCCTGGTCCAGTTGACGGGTGGTGTCATGTCGGGTGTCACTGATCCGACTTGGGCGAAAACAGGACTGTGGATATACACTGCTGGTGTGGCATTGGCATTGACATTCGTCTGTGTATTCACTGGTATCGCGATCCGCTTCTGGCAGTTGCTCAAAGTGCAGTCTGCCACGGAGAAGTACGGAGTCATGATGGAAGACCTCGAGCACGGATCCAGTGGCTACAACCCAGCCGCGACGAAAGGGGTTGAAGATATCGACTATGTCAGCCGCACGACTAAGCAAGCCGCGCCTTTGTTCATTGCTGTCCTGGTTGCGCTGGTGATGATTATTGTCCGAAATATTTACCGATGTGTTGAATATAGTATCGGCGGGTTCCATGGAAACTATATGACAGAGCACGAATGGATGCAGTACGTATTCGATGCTCTCCTAATGTTGATAGCTTTGGGAGTTCTAGCTTGGCAGCATCCCGGCATGACCTTGCAAGGTGAGCGCAGTGATTTCTCGACTGAGGACACACAGCGTAAGCAGGAGAAGAAGGCCAAGAAGAACTCGAAAGCTGCGAAAAAGGCGGAGAAAAAGGGTAAATATTTTTCGGTGAATGCTGGAAATAACTCGAGTGATGAGTCGCTTGCGAACGACCGTTTTGTCCACACCGGACAACAATGAGTATCGGTTTCCAGGAGTGTATGGGATGGCCCTTGGAGCACTTGGGTTCAGGTATATAGACTAATAGCTAGAATTATCCGCCATTTCAACTAGTCCAAAGTCTTGCGGTACCGTCAGCACCAGCGCTGACAAGCCATGGCTCAGTAGGATGCCAGCATAGGTCCATGATGCCCAACCCGCCACTTGTCACTTTATGACCTTTCAATACCTTCAGAGGCACAATCGTAGCATTACTCATCATATCGCTTGTAACTAGACCATGAAAGACCTGTATGCTTCCATCATCACTAGCATCAGCAAAGAGTGGGTAGCGGTTGACGTTCGGGTGAAAACCAACCGCACGAATAGCTTTGGTGTGGTATCTGAGCTGCTTATAAGGATGAGGACTAAGATCGGTATCCATCCATAGCAGTCGGCGATCATATGAACCAACAATGAGATTGTCTGACCCTGAAATCGTAGATGAGGTCGGATGTAACGAGAAGCTGGAAATCCATCGTGCTCCTGGCTGTATGATCTTGAGAAGTGTTTGCCTTGACAAGTCGTAAGCCCGGATCGCTCGCTGGTTGGCGACGAACAAGATTTGTTTTGACGGATGGAAATGAGCTACTTGAGGCGTGCCACCACCTCTTATTCGTTTTCTAAAGGGTAATTGAGTTTGGTGTTTCGAGATGGTGTGTATGCTGATCGCAAGTGAAGCTGGCACTGTTGTTGCTGGACACACCGCTACTAAATGATTTCCAGCAGGATGCCACGACAGCGACTTTGCGGCATGGCCCATGGGAATGCAGACTGAGACGCCTTTGGCTTGCTGCCCAGTCGAAGGTCGACTCCAAGGAATAGACGATTTCGAGGTTGAGCCATTGACGGCGTGACCCCATCCAGCATCGAGAATAGCTTGGCTTGCTTCTCCGGTCTCTGAGGTAAGTCCTTCGGGTATTTGAGGAGCTGCGAGGTAGATGCTGTCACCAGCTGCAATTGCCAATATCAAGCCTTCCTTGCCAGGACGCCATCGCACCACGTTCGCAGGATTTTCTTCCCCAAATCGAACAGACCAGACCTGTCTCGCGTCAACAATCGACCAAACTCGAGCTGTCCCGTCATCGCCTCCAGTAGCAACAAAGCTGCCATAAGGATCCACTGAGACGGATCTGACACGACCTTCGTGACCGCGGAAAATAGTCGTGTGGTAAGTTGGAAATGGTCGTAGGTCATCTGGATTTGGTAGTTTCGGCAGCAGAGATTCGGGATCAATGTTGAGCTTTGTTCGTCTCACACGCGGCGCCAGGTACAGATCCAAACATCTCTCGAATTTTTCTTTCACAAATCGACCATAGCCAGGCACTTTCCGAAGAGCCGAATGATCAGCTGGAAGATAATCCTTCGCCCGATCTTCATCATCTTGTTGCTCCCATTCTTTTCTCTCTTTCTCATCTGGCAAATACTCTGGAGGTGGGTGATAGCTCTCGTCGAATCCGGGTGGAGGTAGTTTTGGAGCCGGCATGTGCATGGCGTGATCAGGTCGTGGCTGCTCATCTGCCCAAATGTCATAGTTTGGCAGCTCGTCCTCTTCCTCTTCTCCGTCTGGCTTTGGCGGTCTATATGGCAGAATACGACCTTCACGGATGGCCTTTACGATCTTCATGACTCGCTTTTGCTCGTGCTTCGAGGGCACAAATCTCCTCTTCGGCTCAGGAGCCGCACTAAGTGGCATAGTTTCAACTTGACTTGTGAACCACTCCACTGTCGGCTCATAGGGATTATATCCTTCACCCGTTGCTTCATTTGTTTGTAGCTTCTTGAGCAAATTTAGCTCATCGCTGCTCAACTGGAGTGGTTTGCCAGTATTAGGATCCGTTAGACCCGTATACCCTGCTGGTATGTCTATACTGTCAAGTAGAGCATCCAGCGCTTGACCAGTTGCTGGTCGCATGATTTTCTTGCCATTGATATTGTAGCCGATATGTGGGAACGACTCGTAGAACGATAGTGGTATATCGCCGATTGTATTTGCCTCGTCACCAGGTACCGAGTAGTCAGAGTCGTCTCCTGGATCAATTTCAGGATAGAGGTATCTCTCATTGCCGTTTGCGTCCTTGATGATTTCGAACTTTGGTAACTCAACCTGGTCAGGTTGGTCTTCGTTCCCAATAGTGCCATTGATAGATAATCCACCATTCATTTTGCGCTTGAGACCTCCATCGAGCTCGTCATTGTCTATCGAGCTCGTCACGCCATCGTCGTCGCTCCCAGAGGCTGATATTGCGAAGGATCCAGCTTCAGATTCATCATCACTAGCATCACTCTCGAGCTCAGAATCCTCGTCTGCAAGAGTGCCATCCAGCTGCCCAAACTCGTCTCCAGAAACAAGAGCAGCGTCTTCGTCTAAGTCTTTTGTCACAGCTTTTCTCTTTCTCGAGTTCGACTTCTCCATTGTGATCTCTGCACCGAGTGGAAGCTGCGCCAGTCGCACCTGCCTCTGCAGCTTCAGACCAGAAATTTGTGCCAAGATTTCCTATCGGCCTTTATCGAGCCTTGCCGATGTTCTCCCAAGCCTTCGGCTACTAGAGGCGCGCCTTAGTCCGTGACGCTTAACTCCAAGACCCTAGTGACACTGGACGCTCCTGGCCAGCGTTGCAGGCGGAACAGCGACGCATCTCAGGTAAACCTGCTCAATTAATACTCATTCACTGATGTAGCAGTAAGTGAACGTGCTCACGTAGTCACACTGTCTTCGAACTACCTCATCATGTCTGTGGACATTGCACGCAATAACATTAGTCGCTATGGGCACTACCCTTCTGCTATGACCTTCGCGAACAACGACCATGTGGCCGACCTCGCCGACTCCACTAAACCCGCCTACAGCGCAGCTTTTGATGTTCAGGATGGCATCAAGAGGCATGCTGCATGTGATGAATGCCGTATGATTTTTGGAAAGGCCTTCGACACCAAAAGATCTAACGTGTTGCAGGAAAGAGGAAACTAAAGTGCTCCGGGGAACCGACGGGATGCTCGAGATGCGTCAAGCACAAGTTAATATGTCACTACTCAGAGCAGAAACAGATGGGTCGACCACGCAAAAGACAGCGGACAGATGAAGAGCCTGTCACTCAACACTACGCCAAGTCACTGGCAGCGTCGCCTCGACCTATACAGCCTGCTATGCATCATGCGCCACTTCCTTATGGCCTGGACATTGATCCGTCGTTAACGCCTGCTCTCCAAGAACGAACGCAATTTGAGAATGTATGTAACGGTCCGGTGGCACAAACTATCAGGACGCAGAGAACGTCGTCTTTACAGAATCACAACACACCAGGGGTGCATTCAAACAATTCCGACACCTCCCCAGAGCAGAATGGTATCACCACTCCAGCGAATGAGTTTGACCCATTCAACACTGCATATCCCACAGATGTCGCGCAGTGGCCGGACTTCTCCACCCTTGACATGTTGCCCCTCCCCGTCGAGGACAAATACTCCGGAGTAGAACCTGAGTATCAGCCAATATTCGATCCACATGCAGATCCGCATGCTTTGAGCAACCTGCCAGTAACGCCGGCTTGCCCATGTCTACCTAACCTGTACCTGACACTATCAACAATGTCAACCTTATCAAGCTTTCCTTTCACGCAACAAACGATCAGCACGATTGAAAGCGGTTACCGAACGGCTAAAGGCGTGATCTACTGCCCTATCTGTCCACAGAAATTTGATACTGGATCGTCGAATCTCATGCTAGGCTGTACTTTGCTCAACGTGTTGGCAGACCAATGGAACCGTGTCCGTAGACTCGGAGTCGAAGACTTACGCAGAGCCTTTGCGCCACAAACGCAGACCATGTTCATCGGCACGAAAGAAGGACAAGAATGGCGAATGTTTGCGCACAATCTGGTACGAGCCTACGTCTTTGGTGATCAGCCGATACCCTCAAAACCAGGCGATCTCTTGCCTTCTATCGAGGCTTATCCACCAGTGACTTTGAAAACTTTATGTGATGCGCTAGAAAGACGACAGAGACAGTGGCACCGCTTAGAGACGTTGACTGATGAGTTTCCTGACAGGTACATGAACCAAGAAGCAGGTTACTGGCCGTATCAGTCACTGACGCAAAACAGAGTCGCACCTGAATTGCATACTGGACACATAGTTGGGCAACAGGATGGACACGGTGGAAAGCATCTCTGTCTCGAAATTGTCAATCACGCGAAATGTGTCATTAGTAAACTAGCCGAGCCATTGCATGCATGTCGGTGAGTTTCTTATACAAATCTGATGATTCAATGACATCTACGGTATAATACGTTTGATACCCTACTCAGGACTTGCTAGCGACTTCAACAGGCGTTGCAGTATCATAGAATGTATCAACTCTGCTCTAACCGCTACTCGTGAATCGATCAGTTTTGAGTCTTTTTATAGGACAACGAAATTTGTGCCAAGCACATGAATGTTTTCCTGACACGCACCTAACAAGTCCCTTTCACAAATGCTTCGAGCTCTTAGGTATGCGCAGGGCGATGTGACCTGCTTCGACTGGATCTACAGGAACACTGGTAGCTTTTGTCGGAGTATGTCTGATTAGGACGTATGATGTAATTATGTTGTCTTCTTGCAATGGAGATTTGGCAGTAACAGCATTTTTATTCGAGATTCTATACGAGAAGATTGAAATAACAAGAAACTGATATATAGTTTGAAACACTGATTATTATTAAGTTATTATACAACAAGTATGCTCATCGAGCATATGCACTCACTAATTAGCAGCCCGGGGTATCTAAAACGCCATCACTATGCAATTTGAACTCGAATTCCGAGTTCTCAGCACAAGAGTGCTTCAACCAAGAAATCGTTCTATCCTGTCTCTTACCATCATCCACAACCCTTCGTCGTCATTACGATTTTGCCTGACCTGCAGGCTTCGTATCGTCTCCACTGGTCTCTGTTTCGTGATGCCTTTCTCATTCACGAAGATCCCGTGCAAGCCATATGTAACACGCATCGGCAAGTGGACCTTTGCCACAATCGTCTTCATGTCTCGTGCATCTACGATCCAAAGCTCAGATTTCGCATCTGGTTTACATTCCCCATCTTCATCGAGCTGGGATTCGTCGAAGACATAGCTTAATAGCCAACCGTCGTCTTCTGATTGAGCATCTTTGCGAGCTACAAACCGTGGCTCTTGTGCAAAGTGTTTTGGAGGTAGTTGAAAGACCTTGATCGGGTCTTCTGTGTCCGTCGATTCCATGACTTCTGTGATGGTACGGGTATCAACACAGCCAGTCACTGGTACTATACTGGGATCTTTCTTGCCACGTTTAATCAGTGTTTCAGCATCCATCTTGACAAGGCAGTCGATCTTGCTTGCTTTGCCAAGAGACGTATTGAAAGTCGTGTCTGAGGCTGAGCAGCCGTAAATATACTTGGCTGGTCCCATAGCAGTATCATCACTAGTACTTGGGAATTCAAAAGAGACAGCAGAGAGCGCGAATTCATGCGATATTTGATTGCCTTCACCTTCCATGTCGAAGCGATAGTAGTACAGCCGGCATTGTTCTTCTTCGTCAGTGGCTGCTACCAACGACGTTGGTGGGATGGCAATGTTGCCAGCAGCATACACAACTGATGCAGAGGTCAACCTGCACGCCAACATGTTGACAGCAGATGCCTTGATAGAGCCCGATATCTTATCGACATACTCGTCGTCCCATGTATTTGCTGTATGAAAGATGCAACAAGCTTTTGTCTCGAACCAGCGAGTCAACGCAGGACTATGTCGAGGAAATATACCAAATCTGGATTTGCCCTTGGCATCGTAGTTTAGTGGTGGCTTTCCCTTAGCAATCTGCACTGGGTCCAGTGTCAATGGCAAATCCATGATCACAGTGTGATGGAGGGAGACACCAAAATCATGCATCATTCTTGCAGCAGATACGCCCGGTACAGGTGCATTCAGCAGTCGTGTGGGTTTCTCCAGTGGCGTCTCGGGAACGACCGGTGGATGAGTCGAGGGGATAATCGAATAGTGTACGAAAGGAGGTGCGAAAGTTGAGTGGAAGAGGATCAACTCTTGGGTCTTTGGGTCGACCCGTGGATGAGCTGTTGTCCATTCTCGCATGAAGCCGAGAATTCCACTACCACCAAAGCCTGTACCTTCTTCACCACCGTGTTCACCTTCGGCACGCTTGCCGTTGTACCAGCCTATGGTCTCAAGTCCAGGCAACGCCACTCGCATCGGTGGGCCAGATTCGCATGTAGCCAAAGCTCGACCATCGTGGAAGATTATGGCTGTATTTGCAACGCTAATCTTCTTTATTGCTTGCAATGAGCCAGGCAACCTCGAAAGTATCGCCAAGAAGATTGTCCTGAAAATAACACACATTACATTCAGCAAGGTCGCAGCTGGGTTGACCAATGTTGCGATGCTCGGCAGTATAGGCTTCGTCAGGTTTTTGGACGTTCTTGTTGACAAGTACAGGTCGGTCAAGATGTACTGGTTTACAAACTCTGGCTGCACTCCGTCCTGCGTTCGTCTAAAGCTCACACCACTCAGCATACCATCACCATCGAACCAGTGTGCATCTCGTCCTAGATCTTCATTCGACACTGGATTGCCTCCATTTCTTACATACTCTCCACCATACAGCTCTTCCGGTATAACTCCTGTATACAAACATGCCGTCAAAGGTAGAGTCTGCTCTACAGGCGCGAAATTCCCGCTCAGGTATGGATGCACATCGTCCCGCTTCCTCTTTCGTGGATTAGCTAGAACGGAAGCTTCTAACATGGTCGTTGCCACCGAGGTTCGTGCTTCAATGACCGTGTCGTCGAGAGAATGGTATCAAGCTAGCAGAAGCAGCAGCCATCAGGATATGAGATCAGTCGCGGCAATCACATGCAAATGACGTTCTTGGCAAAATGCTTGGATATCGATATACTGGGAAGACCGGGTATGGAGCAAGGCAAACAATATCATGAGACGGATAGCACATGTGTGATATGGCCACCAATATCTGTCAACAAGCTGATTTGTAGGCACATGAAATCAGTGCGAGCGTAGATACACTTCCGCAACCACTTCATCACGTAACCAGAACTTCGTTCAACGTATGCCGTGCAAGAGTAGTACGCGACGAGCATTATTGAGCTCTGCACTCGGTAGTGTGACGTGAACCAAACTCTGTCGCAGGTGGAGAAGCTGAACTCCTCTCACACGCTGCACGATGACACACCGATTCGTGCTGATCGCGCGTTCTTCCGCTAGATCACACCAGCCACAACATTTCTGAAGCAGCCCATATTGAGACAATCTTGTCGCTGCTCTATCTCGGGGTCCGGCTAAATTTGAGCCGTAGGATCCTGAAGTCATGATGTCAGCATTTGCTGAGATTGGCAGCCTTGCATGGAAGGTGCAGCGCAAGCTTCTTTTGTTCTCAAAAATCGCCGGGCTGCGGTCAAACTGCAAGCCAAAAATTTTGTTGAAGCGTGTAGTGGCCCAGGAAAGCACTACCGTCAGCGCGTGCGCATTTCGGGCTTGCCATACGCTGCTGTCCCCGGGTGAATGTCAACGTTGCAGCTCGAATCCTAGCTAAGATTATGGCAAATCTCCAAAAAGTCCATTGCGTCGCTACAGTCATCGTGTCCTGAATATGTCTGAATTGCGTTATTGTGCGTGGTGAAATTTCCATTATCATGAAATTCTGAGTGTTGGATATTTCCGCTTTTGCGACGCGTGCTTGACAGGATGTACGATTACGCTTGGGTGTGAGTGAAGTTGCTACTGTTGCTGACGAAAACATGTGCTGATTGGTGATCTCAAGTCATGTGGTCTTTACCATCCCAATCGCATTGGTCCTGAGCGTAGCATTGGCACCATTGTTGACGAGGCTGGATGTCTACAAAATATGCTTCTTGGTGGTGGTAGCCTTCTCGTATACATTGCCATGGTAAGTCATGTGCTGTGAGACTGTGCTTTGTGCGCAGAAGTTGACAACATCAAACTTTCAGGGATTCATACCTTGTCAGAAATCGCATATGGAGTAAGTTATCCGCTGTGAATGAAGACAGTGCAGCGGGCTAACATTCCCGTAGCATATCCGTCCACGGCTGTCATTGGGCCTACATTGTTCTCAGTACCTATCGAAGAGCTGTTCTTCTTTGTGGTGCAGACGTATATCGTAAGGCTTCATATACTCTTCTCACCATTGTACTAACACTATTCCAGACAACATGCATACACATATTGCTTAACAAACCAGTACTGAATGCTGTTCATCTTCGCAATGAGCAGGTCAAAGGTAATTTCCAGCCTATCAAAAGGCTGGGGCAGCTGTTTTTTGCAGCATGCTTCGTTGTCCCGTTGCTCTTGCCGACACATCATCGCGAAGGTACCTACATGAAGCTCATCGTTTGTTGGGTCGCCCCAATATTCTTGATGCTATGGACATTTAGCTACCAGCTGCTTCTAACTCTGCCGTGGAGCAAGACGTTGCTTCCAATCGCAGTGCCTACACTGTTCCTATGGGTTGTCGATACCTTGGCGTTGCAGAGGGGAACATGGAGCATCGAGTCAGGTACCAAGCTTGGCATACACATTTGGCCTCATTTGGAAATTGAGGAAGCTATGTTCTTCCTTGTCACCAACTCGATGATAGTCGTTGGCTCATGTGCCTTCGATAATGCACTTGCGATATTGGATGCTTTCCCTGACCTGTTTCCGGAGGTCCCGGGCATGCCGTCACCTTGGATGATGTTGAAGAGCTTGTTTACGAGCACTGCTCGGTACGATCAGGACAGGCTGGACGGTCTCAAAAATGCTCTGATAGTACTATCGAGGAAGAGTCGATCCTTTTACCTGGCTTCGGGTGTATTTAGTGGGAGGCTAAGGGTTGACTTGATCCTCTTGTATGGATTCTGCCGAGTTGCGGACGATCTGATCGACGACGCTGCCAGTGCAGCAGAGGCTGAGGCTTGGACAGCTCATTTTACAAAATTCCTGGACACGATCTACGATGACAAGAGTGATCAAAGGCAATTGGAAAAAGCACTAGCTCCGTTCCCACCTCAAGCGCAATCCATCATGAGGCTGTTGCCAGCAGACAAGCTTCCATCGCGACCGCTATACGCATTACTGGATGGTTTCAAGATGGATCTGGATTTCTCTGCTGAAAAGAGCAGTGGTCAACCACCAATTCAAACTGAAGCTGATCTTGAAAGATATGCCACCTGTGTGGCTGCCGGAATTGGTGAGCTATGCCTGAGTCTTGTTTATGCACATGACCCTGATCAAGCCGTGCCTGATGCGCATGACAAGCGCGAAGAGTGTACCGAAGCAGGTATCAAGATGGGCAGGGTTCTCCAGTACATCAATATCGTTCGAGATGTGAAGACCGACGCGGAGACGGGGAGATGCTACATTCCGAACACCTGGCTTAGCAAATCAAAAGAACTATCAACACCTGCACAACGAGAAGAGCACATTTTATCGTGCCGCAAACGAATATTATCAAACGCGTTCGAAGGTTACGCCGCCAATCGTGATGCTATCGAGGAGCTTCCAGGATACGCTCGAGGAGGTATACGAGTTGCCGTCGAAAGCTATGTCGAGATCGGAAGAGTTTTACGGCAACGTATGGAGAACGGAGAACCACTCGACTTTGCTGGCGGCGGCAAGGCCGGTCGAGCCAGCGTTCCCAAGCTAAGGAGAGTTTGGGTGGGATGGAGGACTATGGCAGGCAAGCGAGGAAGTATATAGGAACACCCCTCATGGCATTTGCTGTTCGCAAAAGAAGAAATACTTGGCACCGGATTTAGTTTGCGTCTCGTACAGCTTCCGACGAGGCTGAGATCTGAGGTACCTTGCAGCCTAGCAAGGATTACGGATCTGAGATGTGGATCGCAGCCGTCGCGTGGCGTTCGCCAGAACGCGCTAGTAGGAACGTGCTCTCTGCTCTTGCTCATAATGAAACGCAATGTAAAAGGCAGCAACAATGCTCTGACTAGAGAAGAACCAGAGAGGACAAAACGAGGATGATCAAAGGTCCAAATACGAGTTTCGCAGCCTCAAACCAGGCACGACCGGTAAAGATACTCCGAAGCCGTTTAGACAAGCGCCAAATGCACCAGAAAAAGTCATGTTGTCATGCATAAATCCCGCCATGCACTGTGCGAACCATAGCATGTGATCGCGGAATTGCCTTCGAATATGCATGGAAGCTTTGCAAGTTATTTCTCAACGGATATACTGAAAGTGTTATACAGTTCGTAGAGCAATGGAGAAGTCTAGAAGTGTGATAATAGTTGGTATGTGCTGTACACAAAGCATTCCTTGTCAAAACGAGACTAATTCTGTGCAGGTGCCGGTGCTGGTGGTATAGCAAGTGCGGCACGCCTCGCAAAGGCTGGCTTTCGAGTTACTGTCGTCGAGAAAAACGATCATACTGGTGGTCGTTGCAGCTTGATACATTGGGATGGCTACAGATTCGACCAAGGTCCATCCCTCCTACTGCTACCAGACCTCTTCCAAGAAGTGTTCCACGACCTAGATACCTCGATCGAGGCGGAAGGTGTTGAGCTTTTGAAATGTGATCCCAACTACAATATCTGGTTCGGCGATGGCGAGTCCATAGAACTGTCGACCGATACTTCGCGCATGAAGAAGGAAGTTGAGAAGTGGGAGGGCAAAGATGGATTCGAGAGGTATTTGGCCTGGATGCAAGAGGCGCATGTACACTATGAGGCCAGTGTAACATATGTGCTTCGCAGAAACTTCACAAGTCTGCTCAGTATGGTCCGTGCCGACTTCTTAAGATATCTGGGTGTCCTGCATCCGTTCGAGAGCATCTGGAACCGCGCAGCTAGATATTTCTACACTGAAAGACTGCGGCGAGCTTTTACCTTCGGCAGCATGTACATGGGTATGAGTCCTTTCGAGGCCCCAGGAACCTACAGCTTGTTGCAATACACCGAGCTCGCTGAAGGAATATGGTAAGCACATTGTGCGATTGTTTTGCGACAACACTAACATGAACAGGTACCCACGAGGTGGATTTCACAAAATTCTGGACGCACTTGTGAAGGTAGGCGAGCGTTTTGGTGTAGAATATCGCTTCAACACTTCTGTCTCCCAAGTTCTGGTGGACGAGAGAAGTAAAAAGGCTATTGGAGTGCAACTACAAAATGGCGAGACACTAAAAGCGGACATCGTTTTGATGAACGCAGATCTCGTGTACGCTTACAAGAACTTGTTACCACCTTCTCCACAAGCTACAGCACTCGACAAGAAGCCAAGCTCTTGCGCAAGTATATCGTTTTACTGGGCCATGGATACGATAATATCTCAGTTGCATGCGCACAATGTCTTCCTGGCCGATGACTTCAGAGACAGTTTCGACGACATTTTTAAACGACAACTAATACCGAAAGAACCCTCCTTCTACGTGCACGTACCGACAAGAGTGGACGATAGCGCTGCGCCAGCTGGCAAGGACACAATCGTCGTGCTTGTTCCATGTGGTCATCTCCTTGAAGGCGAGGCTAAAGCAGGTCTTCAAGCAAACTCGGAACAAGACTGGGAGGCCATGGTGTCAAAAGCTCGAAACGCAGTCTTTGAGACCATAAAAGCACGTTTAGGTGTCGACTTGCGACAACACATTGTGAACGAGATGATCAACACGCCTGCAACATGGAAGGAGAAGTTCAATCTCGATAAAGGGGCCATTCTAGGCTTGAGCCATTCTTTCTTCAATGTGCTCGCTTTCCGACCTAACACAAAACATGACACAATCAAAGATCTCTACTTTGTCGGTGCCAGCACGCATCCAGGTACTGGTGTGCCTATAGTTCTTGCAGGAAGCAAAATTACAGCTGATCAAATACTGGATGACTATGGCATGATGAAACCCTGGGCTCCAGGCACACACAAGAGGAAGATCGTCAGCTCGCTGGATGTCGAGGGATCGGTACCTTTCGATCTGATGAGGACATTGCTGGGCAGTTTGATCCTACTCATCTTGACTGTCGTGTTTCTCGTGTACAGAAGATAATCTCTTTGTACATTTCATTGTCAACTCGGACCTGGTTGGTTGTTAGACAGTTTTTGAGGAGCAAGTCGGAGTTTTCAGAGCATGTGGCTGGTGAGGCGCACCTGCCGAAGCAGCAGTAACGCAACCTCAAGATAGATTAGCGCAAAATCGAACTTAGCGTCTTCCAATCTTATCAATTTTTAGCTCATTCGTGACGAATATCTCATCTTGCTGTGTGATCTCATCATCATCGATCACGAAAACATGTGCTGCCAGTGGTGTTTCACAACATTTTTGGTTTGTTTGCCTCAAGCATGAATCAACGTACATGGCGTTCTCGCCGGGCGGAATTGCAACTCTTTTGCAGTGGGCGAAATTGTCAAACCACTTTCACGTAACTGAAAAATTCTATACAAGCTCTTGTCTAGTTGGCTGGAAAGGAATTCGCAAAGCTTACTTTTGCGAGCCTTGTTGATGTATCTCATGATCATCTGCATGCATCTGGTGATCGACCACTACTTGACCAACAGCCAGAGTGCTCGTAATAGGTGGATCCGTGCTCATTTCCTAGTCTCCGTGCCTTCCACGTCTAATATCACATCTTGCTGACTACACACGTATCCCGCCCTAGCAGACTTTGTTCGCGAATTGACTGATGGCCTACCTTATGGTCAATTCTACAGGTGCTAACCACGATCATGGTTGTGGCAGAAAGTTTGAGTCAGGATTGGCTGGTCAAGATTTAGACGTTCTGCTCAAACATCCGGTGTCTTCCTTGAATCATGGTGTCGCGTGCTAATAATGAAGCGTCAATTTGACACTTACGCGTTGAACTTTAATCGTTTATTTAGCTGATGTCATGGATGAGCACAGCGAGCGGAATGTACTGACCGTCGCCAGGCCAGTATCTGATCAGCAAATGGATCTCCGGCATTCCTGCAGCTGCAATTCTTTGTCATACTACAGGCGGATTTGGCACATCCTAGTATATCCTGATGCAGTCGCAAACTGCCGTGGAAAAGGCAGTCCAAGACGTGCTAGCATAAGCTTGTTTGTGCCGACCGTTCGGAAGGTTTTGTTCTAATCGTTTGATCACTGGGTCCATCTCAGTACGATCGACTACGATGAGCTCCACATTCAGCAGTCATGCAGCATCAGCACAAACTTGCAATATCCGTCCGCCCTCAGACGTCATGCAGAGAGCACAGAAAGTCACAGCTACGGCATGTCACATATAGCCTGAGCCTTGGCCAAGTATGCCTTCTTCTCCTTCTGTCAGTGCGTTTCATCAGTAGTCAAGTTCAACAGACTATCTAACCTTGAATCATATCACCAACCGCAGCGATGGATATCGTCAAGCGTGCGAACAACGCCTTGAGTGCCAATGGCTTCGTCAACACCGTTGCAACCAACAACCATATCACTGTCCGAGGCAGTGATTGGTATTATGCCGTCACGGCTGTGATGGCGGTCAGCACGGTTGTCTTTATGGGTCTGTCTTTCAGAAAGCCACAACAAGAACGTCTCTTCCATTACATTACTGCCGCCATCACTATGGTTGCTGCCATTGCATATTTCTCGATGGGTTCCAACTTGGGCTGGACTGCCATTCAGGTCGAATTTGAGCGATCAAACCCAAAGGTTGCTGGTAACCTGAGACAAATCTTTTACGTTCGATACATCGACTGGGTCATCACCACTCCACTACTACTGCTTGACTTGCTTCTCACCTGCGGTCTGCCAACACCAACCATCATCTACACCATTCTCATTGACGAGATTATGATTGTCACCGGTCTCGTTGGTGCTCTTGTCAAGTCATCTTACAAATGGGGATACTTCGTCTTCGGCTGCGTAGCCTTCCTCTTCGTTGCCTGGACTGTCGTCTTCGAGGGTCGAAACCATGCACGAGCTCTTGGTCAGGATATCAATAAGACCTACACTATTTGTGGTGTATGGACCATTTTCTTGTGGTTCCTATACCCAATTGCATGGGGTGTATCTGAGGGAGGAAACGTCATTCCATCTGATTCTGAGGCTGTTTTCTATGGTATTCTTGATCTGTAAGTTCCCAGTCATTGCTTTCTTGGTATTCATTCTAACCGATTATAGCCTCGCCAAGCCGGTCTTTGGCGCTCTCCTCATCTGGGGTCACCGAAATATTGAGCCAGCTCGTCTTGGTCTTAACATCCGCAATCCACTGGCACAGGCTGGCGTAGATGGCGAGAAGCGAGGTCAGGGACAGACTGGCACACTCCACACCACCACGGCTGGTACCAACGGAAATCCTAACGAAGGTGGTGTAAACACTGTCTAAGATATTGTTCACATATCCCAATGACAATGAGAAGGATGAGAAAATTTTAAAAAGACATCACATCAGCTTGATTGTCATGAGGTTACGGCCCATCAACTATACACAAGTTTATCATGGATCGTATAGTTGACGGATTTGTCTTTGCACGATACCCATTTGTTATAGCGAAGTAATGTACTTATATTAATGAATTAATCACATCATCATCAACTCTTTCTTCTCAACTAATCTGCATATGATCATGAGATCTTAAGATATATTCATATTCTTTGGTAACAGTATGTTTTATGCTCTTCAACCGAGGATAAGTCTAGTCGAATACATAAATGTGAACAAAAGTGACAGTTACTCAACGCCTGGGGAGTGGTGTAGTAACTCTTCTAAAACATACAACGACGAATTCTTGCAACTCCCTGTATGGTTGTTGGCCCAAAGATATCTCTTACCCTCAATGGTCATTACCCAGCCATTCAGGCAGTGCAAGTATCTGCTAGAGTCTTCCTTGGTGTATGTAACACTTTGCTCTGACCACTGTTCAATATGTCGACATTCCTGGTTCCGGCACGTACGCAGTTCGTACTACGACCTCGCCTGACTTTCTGGCACACAAATCGGTCCTGGTCCAGAACATATGTCCGAAATTATCTTCGTGTCTGCATCTAGCCTATTCGCAGCACGATAGAGCTACTTGCACACGACCTCGTGTAGCGTAAGAACGCACAGAGCAACAGTCCACCAATCGTCCTAGCGTCAGGGTCGGAGGCATTACTTTACGGAGCAGTGCATAGTGGTCCACCTCGTGCTGCTCAGCGTTCTCCCACTTCGAGATTCTCAACACATTACTGACGGTGAGCGACTCTGCGCCAATGCTTGTGCTTTCGTTACAGTCGTTCTACACAAGCACAGCGTCTTCCATACACAACCACATCGCTGTTCCAATAATGAATGCGTTCTACGACCAAGTCCTTGTTTGTGATTGTGCCAAAATCATTTGTATCGATGCAGTCCACCGTGCTCGGCGAGAACCCTTCTTGGCCTAGAGGCAAGCAAGCTCAAAGGATAGAGCCGTTTGCGACGACATCTCAAGCTCGAATAATTCAGAATTGCAAGCACGGGAGGGAGGGGAGAAGCAAGGCAATCAAGTCCAGTCGGGGATTTTTAATCAGGTCTAAACCACAAGTAGTATGGTGGCATCGATCCGAGAGCGCGACATCCAGGATCAACCAACCAGATTCTGAGCGCGAACAGTTTCAAGATCCCCTGCAATCCAAAACTCTGGAGCAAACATGGTTAGCTCGCGCTTTGCGAAATTGCCCAACCGCTTGCTAACTTCATTGCTCTTATCACTTCACCCAAGCAATGCGACGTCTTTCATCTCTAGCACAGTGCCAATTTCGCATGATCAACGTGCCTAGCTAAATGCACCGTTAACTAGAGGTTGAGGTAATTCGATATGCGGTTGCCCAGTGTAGTAGTACAGAGTGCTGTTACCGATGGCACTAATAATATACAACCTTGCACCCTGCTTGCTTGACCTACGTTTCTATCTTCTTCTCTCCCAAGCTCGCCGTTGCTGTTTGCTACACAGTCCGTTTCAGGCTCTATTGCATAGGCCGTTTCGAGCTTGACTTCCTTGTTGAAGTCGTCCAAAGTCACTGCGCTACAAGGCAGTCCCAACTACATACACTCCTTCAGGACAACAGTAGCTGAACTACCTTCAAAAGGCCAGAATTTCCATACGGTATCAAAACCTGCTCAACTCAGCCCCTCAGCATGCGCTTTCTCCCAGTCGCGGCGACTATTGTCGCAGTCTCCAGCACAGTGCTTGCGAGCAGCAGTAGCTGGAACTCGTGGAGCGCCTCATCAACCTCATCTGTCCCAGTAACCACGACCATAACGATGACCCTCTTACATTACAATGAAACAATGACAATGACAGCACATTCATCAACCGGCACAGCACCCTTTTCAACAACCGCAAACCTAACATCAACTGGTACAACTGTACAAAAGCCAACATTAGCCAGCACAAGTAGCGGCGCAATTGCGACTTTCTCGTCCGGCGCCGCATCTTTACCAGAAATCAACGCCGCTATCGTGGCCGTAGCTGGTATCGGCGCCGTCGCATATGGCTTGTACTAGATCTGACCGCACAGCTGCGATCGATCACCATATGCCGCTTCGACAAGCAGCCACTCCTCTCCAGCCAGCCTGTCGAGCTCCTCTTCTGTGCACATACCTTTTGTCGACCTTCGAGAGTCTTTTCTACATCCCAGCTCCCCAGCGAGCATCCCTGCGCCTTGAGCGCACAACGTGGTTCGAAGCTAGGCCTCACCACGTCGGAATGGACTAGTTCCATGATCACGATCGCAATGATCAGCGTTGCTGTCAACAGTCAGCGCGAATCAACCACTTCTACGATACCCATATTTGTTTAGAACCGTGCTGCAACTTCCGTTAGCATGGTTGAGTACTTTTACATACACGACCGACATGATCAGATGGGGCTTGCTTTTGCAATTCTGATAAGAGCATACGAGTCAGCAGTAATTACCAGTTTCGCAACATGACGCGATACACAGCGCTGGTGTTGGATGGTGGTTTGGTGTGTTTCTTGTTGATTTTGAATAGTTTGAGGTAGATCAAATAAGGATTCTGCCTCTCAAAGTCTTTTTGTGTTTCTCAGTCAGAGACCGGATGTCGAATGCTTACAGTGTTGATGGTGTCATTGATCTCACGCTGCCTGCCAACCTTCGACTTCGAACCAAAATCGATCAGTCTCGGCCTAACTCTTTGGCATCCTACAAACTTGTCAACCACAATTCGTTGATTTAATTCAGCATTTAGGACGTAGACTCCGACGTACACCAATGTCGCAAGTGACGACGTGTCGTCATGGTCGTCGAGCTCACGTTGATGTGTGAATGCAGCACAATGAGGTGTGTCAACCTCACCTTTAGCCGACCCCTCTTGCTGGTCTATTACATGTCCATTGCTACACATACAGTGCTTTTTCAACGATAGGCTTTTCTCCAGCCAGCCGTTGGCGGTTCGTGGAGAGAGGCAAGCCGGAAGCTGCCACGATTTAGCGGATATAGCGCCCGAATTTTGGTAAACAACACGCTTATCGACCTGACGCGTCGCAAATTGACATCATCGTGCACGATTACTGAGAAGTCGCTGCCATCGTTCTTTCCTGAGACTATATTTGCTCGACGACGATCGTTGTGTCATTCCTGCTCGTTGGTCGCCTGTGCTCTTGGCGTAGCAATCGTGTAAGAAGAGCCGATTTTAAGAGCAGCGAGCACATCTTTATCTCCCTAGCCGCGTTCATTGATTATTGCTACTCCAGCGCAGTGACAAAATGGCAGACGACGAGGTACATTTGCCTTCGCTGCCAGCATCAAAGCCAGAGCCTTTATTGCCTCCTCCTTCTTTTCGTCCTTGCAATTCTCGAAAGCGCTCAATGCGCTCAGACGAAGTCCTAGACGAGGACTTTCTTGCCACATCACTTCATACCTCCTCCGACCCGGCACTTTTCTCGAGCGATGAAAACCAAGACGCGGAGAACTACTCGCCTGGTCAGCAACGTAAGAAGAAGCGCTATGCTGGTACTTGGTGGGGCGACAAAGCGTCACGACTTCGATATGAAAAGCACGCGTCTAGTAGCGAAACCAGCTCAAAAAGTGGCAGAAAACGTAAATTCACACGCAATCTTGACTCTGGCATCTTCATGTGCAGTGACGATGCCAGCACAGACTTGAGCTCGGATTCTAGCTTTGCTGCAGATTTGGTTGAAGAGCAGCAAAAGGTCGAGAGGAAGAGAAGTTTTCTTTCGCTGCAACAGCCACAATCGCCTGCGAGATCGTTCCTGACGAGCTCTTTCACAAGCTCGCAAGGCGCCTCACCTCAGCGCAAACGCATTCGAGCTGAAGGCCATGTGGACAACAAGCAAGACCTTGCTCTTTCTGTGATACGTAAGTGCCTGGAAGAAAGCAAGGAAGACGTCGATCTATCAAATATGGCTCTAGATGCGGTTCCGGATGAGCTGCGCGAGCTTGCGACAATGGTCAAAGACGACACCGCAGACGACGCGTTATTAACCTCGTTGAGAGCCCGCCCTCGTGTATATCTATCAAGCAATATTTTGAGACAGTTCCCGAGCGCCATCCTGGATATCAGAAATCTTCGACTTTTGAGCATTCGACAGAACAAGCTTACTCGTCTACCATCTGGCATACGCAATCTGACAAAGCTGGAAACTCTCAACATATCCGGAAACCGATTTGAGAAATTACCGGTTGAAGTGCTTGACCTTATGGTACATCACAGACTATCGGAACTGCACAGCGAGCCTAATCCATGGCGCAAGTTTCGACCGAACCCAGCAGATCACAATGTTCCGAGCATGACTGGCAGACGTTTGAGCTACGAAAATAAAACTTACAGGAATGATCTCGAGCTCGATATCTCTGCTGGTCTGGTAGCTGCACGAGCCGATGCAGATACTTTAGCAGCACGTGAAATCTGGCAATCAATGTCAAGAGTGGCACCTCTTTCCGAACTACTATTGCGCGAGCTCGTCAAGCTCAATCCATCAGGCAGGAATCTTAACCCAGATATGCCTGAAGATACACCTCAGAGCATCACGACAATGCTTGACGAACTCCACGATGCTCAACTAGATGGTGGTAGGCACTGTGTTTCGTGCAAAAGGCTGTGTGTCAGGCCTGCGCGAAGCTGGATTGAGTGGTGGAGAGTCTGGGTCAGAATGGCTATTGCTGATGATGCAATTTCTAGTCAGCATAGAGCACAGCACTCGAGCGATCAGTTGCTACCGTTCGAGGTCGGGATATGTCATGCTTGTACATAGCTTTTGTTTGATAATCGTGTATTGGGAATATAAGACTATGTCTGGAAACGCCAAACCAAATCTAGGTTGTGAGCTTGGTCGAGCCAACACGTCAAGAACGGACGGTCGTACCGAATGAAGCAGGACCTGATAAAGTCAAAGCTGTACTGCTTGGCTACTGCTTAGTATTCATCAGTGCCGTCCTCCTCGTCCTCGTCCTCAGTCTGCGAATCGTGGACTGTCTGAAGCTCTGGAAACGGAAATGCCACACGTGGACCACGTGTATGTCTATGAGTTTCGATCTCGGCATAATGAGTTGGCATATCCTCCCTTCCTGAGCGCCGCATGCCTTTGTAGCTATGTTTGGCGGTCATGCATTTGTGGTCATCTGTGCCTGATGTTTGACAGCACGTCCAGATTAAGCCCTCAGGTTCATCGATCCGCCGATCAAGATCATCGTCCGCGAGTAGGTGCCAATCGTCGAGGACATCCCACAGATCTGAATTGTCATCCATCTCAAGTGTTCCTTTGTGCCATTTGCATTCTTTTTCCGCGTCGTCGACCTTGTCGTACATGTCTCCACATTGCTTACATCTCATAAGTAGTGATTGATGATACGCTTTGAGACGCTTGTCAGCGGAAGCTTGCTGTACACATCCTGCACTTGGGTTGATCTCTTGCTCTGATCGTGCTCGTTTGTGGCTCAAGGACAATGTTGGGACGCTGCTGTCGTTCATGATATACCCGCCAACAGACACAGCAGCAGCAGCCTGACTGCTTGCAGGGAGTGCTCTGACTGGTCCAGTCAGACCTGCTCCGGCCAGAGCACGATAATGAGCAACTAATTGCTCGTGGAGCTGTACAGCAAAGCTCATATTATTCCCACAAATTGTGGCAACAATGCTTTTTAGAGGTTCTAGCTCAACGCCCTGTAGCTTCACATCGAATAGCTCATCCCACTGAGCTTTAGATAGTACGTTGTTCATAGCTGCTAGTTAGTGTTAGGGACAATAGGAGGAACTGCTGAATTGTGGCAGCCGGATGGCTTTTATAGCTATTTGGTCTGGCCGAACGACCCCTGAAACGCTGTTCTTCTACTGACTTCCGTGATCGGCCTGAAGTAACATCAGTGGCTGGGAATTAGGGGTTTCATCTTATCGAAAGTGAAGGTATGTGAAAATTGGTCGAGAAAGGAGGGCAAGCTGCTGGTACTCGACAGGATTCGTGCGAGATAGCGGACAGCCGGTCGAATAGAGCTGTATAGAGGCACTGTTGTTATAAAAAAGATCGGTATTCCAACTTCCGATTTTGTGATCTGAACCCTGAATTCGAACCAACCCATAAAACTAGAATCTGAAGCATGCATATGCTTTCTCCTCCTTATTTTCGTTTGTTGGACATCATGTTCAACAAGGAAATTTGCACGTCTGATTTCAACATTGAGGACGGCGGCACGAAGGCTTGAGTTAGGCCTCGCGAGCTGCTCAGCAACGCCTAACGCGCTAATGCACACTCCATTGAAGCCAATTTGCCTTGACGCGTTGCCTGAAAACCACGCGTTTCTCTAGCTATCAGGCCGAGTCTTGTCTCGATCAATTTATATCTTATCCATCGACAGCGAGCTTGATTTTGTGCATATCGACCTCAAGTTCTGCTCCTTTTCATGTCAAACATGAATTACTTTTCACGACCTCGAGCTCTTTCGAAGCCAACCAGGGAAGAGGTCAAAGAGCTTAATTACCATCTTGCCAGACGTTCAGCACACGAGCTGCATTTGATATGCCAAATTGCAGCTTCTCAGTCACCTGAAGTGGCGAGTATGCTCATGAAAGTGATGAGAGACTCCAACTTGATTACAGAAATCCAGCCTGAGCCACTACCGCAGCAATGGGCGGACGAGAATAGCATGCCAACACCACCGATTTGCTCAGATGATTGCGCCATGGATGATATTGAGCTTGTTGAACCCGTGGCGCTGTTACAAAGCACATGGAGTACAGTCACCGGTCTGTCGTTAACAAAACCAACTAAGCGCAAATTTCTTGCTGATAGGGACGAGAACGTGCCTACTTCGTCGTCTCGCTCGAAGATCTCGAAGAGGCAACGTAGTGGAGCCGATTTTCTGACAGTCTATTGTGAAGACCTCAACCGTCCACTGTTTGAAGTCAAGCAGGTCAATCATTTCTCCTGTCGCAATTGTGGCCATCGCGTTCAGGCACACGAATGGGACAATCTGAATGGATGTATCCATCACCCCGGGAACTATAACGGGAAGTGGTCATGCTGTAACTCTGAAGAATTTGTTCCTGGCTGCATCGTTTCGCGACATCAGGAGCTTGACTTGAGTGCGTGGAAGACGAATCGAGGTGTAGATGTTGCTGAGCACTTCAAGCCTTTCAATCAACATGGTTTCGGTCTCGAGAACCAATCTGGATTGCTGACGCCCACTGACGTACCATGAGACGACATACTTGCTTCAACTGCTCGGACTGGACGTCTGTGAAGTTATGCATGACAAGCCCAGTCAAGGAGCCCGATTGACCGAAAGCTGGTGCTTCCAGGATCTAGAACCCGACGTTGCAACCACTATCAACCCCAAGGATCTGCTACGAAATGCCTAGCAGACGATTTCTCACCATATGTCTATGCGGTCGACTTTGTAAAAAGTTCAAATGCATCGTGGACCAACAGAACCGGGTTTCATCGAACTTGGAGAGTGTTGCTGAACACGATTTGAGATTACAGGCGCCGATCATCCGCTATTGAACCCTGGAAAATCCTTGCTTCAGGCACCATCACCCCTTCACTAAAGCATGATTCTACCTTATTCCTCCACCCATAATATCTCAAGATGATGAGCTGATTTCGATCATGCTGCTCCTACGAAGTCTTCCACCACAATGAGAAACATTGGTACATATCGAGGTGACGCATGTTTCGCTCACCAAGGACCGATCTTGGTCGCTCTCTCATTCAAGTTGGTATCGAGTCCACCTTCAGCCGCACTTCTAAGTGGTCCTTCTACGAGCTAGGCTCGCTTACTCTACCAATGACAACACACAGAATCCTGCAACAGCTTCAGCTGGTTCATCACTGCGCAATGTAATGGACATGATATATTGTGGCTGCTAGAGACGTGTGTCATGTGTCAACTATGTCAGCTGTCCCTCGGACTTTTTGCTTTTCTTTACCACGTCGATTGCCACGTCTAGATCTGATGAAATGACAACAACAACTCTTAACGTGGTACTATTCGCATTATTGACGTACCTAAGCTACCTTGCAGGTCTTGTGCTCTACCGGCTTTACTTCCATCCTCTGTCCAGATTTCCGGGACCTGCTTCAGCTGCAATCTCGCGGTGGCCAGAATTCTACCACGAGGTCATCAAACAAGGCCAATTCAGCAAGGTCATCGACCAGTACCATGAGAAGTACGGACCGATCGTTCGTGTTGTGCCAAACGAGATCCACATCAAAGATTCTGAATTCTACGAAGAGTTCTACTCCAAGCATGGACGGGCGGACAAGATGCACGAGGAGAGGTGAGTAGTGACATTCAATGTGAAGGCTCACTCAGCTTATGCTTCAACAGTGCAAGATTTGGCAACGAGATCTCGACATTTGCAACGCCTGATGCTCGTCTTCATGCCATGCGACGTGGTGCAGTAAATCAATTCTTCTCGCGACAACGCATCATAGCGCTTGAGCCCATCATTCGCGAGAAGCTCGCCCTATTGATCACGAACATTCGCAAATACGAAGTCAAGGAGGAGCTTTTTAACCTCAAAGGTGCCTGGAATGCATTTGTTGGCGATGTGATTATGAGATATTGCTTCGCCTTTGACTACGATCACCTCAACTCTGATGGTTTCAGCACGAATTGGCATGAACCATTTTGGGCTGTTACTAGAACCGGGCCACTTGCGATGCAGTATCCCGCGATACCAAAGATACTCAACGCGCTTCCATTTGCACTTGTTGAACAGCTGGATCCTCTATTCGCACATTTAGTACGACTGCGGCGCGATCTGATCAAGAAGATTAAAGCAGTGAAAGCAACTGTGGTCGAAAAGGACAGCACCACATCAACACAATCCGTCCTAGCAGCTATAGTACAGAATGCAGAGTTGCCCACAACAGAAAAATCCGACCAGAGGCTCATGGACGAAGCTCAACTACTCCTTGCAGCAGGACTCCTGACAACAGCTTGGGCACTTTCTGTCGGCTCGTTTCATGTTATCAAAAACCCTACCATATTCAAGACTCTCCGTGCTGAGCTCGAAGCAGCAATACCAGATCCAGCAGGCCCAGATGTTTTCAAGTGGACGGAGCTTGAGAAACTGCCTTACCTCACAGGTTGCATCAAAGAAGCAATCCGACTCTCGAACCCTGCTACACATAGGTCACAACGAAGGTACAACGAGCCTATTAGATACAAAGACTGGATCATACCTGCTCGAACTGCTATAGGTATGAATCAGACAGACGTACTCAATGATGAAAAGATCTTCCCGGATCATATGGAATTCAGGCCCGAACGATGGACCAATCAGGAGAAGACTGCATATGGATTGACCGTTGACAAGTTCAATGTGCTTTTTGGCAAAGGTAGTCGATCGTGCTTAGGGGTTAATTTAGCATGGTGTGAGTTGTATCTTGCGATGGCTGGCGTATTCAGAAACTTCAAATTTGAGCTCTACAAGACGGACGAATCTGATGTACAGGTCAAGCACGATTTCTGGCTGCCAAGTCCAAAGTTGGACTCGAAAGGTGTCAGAGTAAGATGTGTGCATTGAGAGGCATGAAGCAAATGAAAGATCAGAAATCACACCTGTACCGCCATAGTTTCGTTCCTGAGCTGTTTCAGAAAAGTCACTGGTGATGACCCAGCTGTTCCTTTCACTTCAGATTTGACGGTTGATGTCCTTTCCGCTGCTCGTGCAGGAAGCATGACATACCTTGCCACGATTGCAATGTGCTTATCTCGCCACATCTTTAATGTCAACCTACATCGTCCAAGCCTATCGAAGATATCGGTGGGTGCGCCTGATGAGACAGCGAGGTCGTGAAGGCTTGGCAACAATTGAATGTCGTTCAGAAAGTCGCGATGGCCTCTAGGCATATATGCCCTCATCTCTTCCAGCATGGTTGTCTCATGTCTTACACCCAACATGTGATCGAGAAATTGAAACAATGAAGCTTGCCCTGCGCTGCCTCCAACAAGTTTGACCGAAACTGACTCAGCAGATGTCTTCTCGAACTCGACCTCAATCCCCGCGATGTAAGGTCGAATGTTGTGGTAGAAGGTATTTGGTTTGCAGATGCTGAGCTCGTTGAGAGCTTCAACCATACCAAGTAATGCGTCGTGACACTTCTCAAGTTGATCTGCAACGTCTTGCCACGAACCCTTCTGAGCTGCACAGTGAGCTGACAAGAGCTGTTTGGGCAACCGACCGCCTCTGAGCTCAACGAGCACTGGGACTAGGTAAAAGGCTTCTTCATCAATCGTTCCTGTGAATGTCACGATGGATTTCAGGCCACCGAGCACACCTTGCTTGCCTGATCTGCTACTATTGAACAAGCAGAGTCCAGAATAAGTGATTACAGGCTGAAGACCGAGATGATCACAGATCTGCAGGAATGGCGTAGCTATTTTGTTTGGGACAGCGCTCTGTTTGCAACCATGAATCAGGGCATGGACAATGAAGGCGAGCAGAACGTAAGCTCTCTGCCACTCCGGCTCGTTCCTGAGGTATTTCATGTTCAGAGATGGTACCGTTTTGATGGCTTGCCATAGCCTTTCTTCGTGAAGCAACTTTGGTAAATCGGCAGCAATATCTTCCCATGCTCGGTAGTGCTCGTCCAGAAGCTCTGATGGACTCTCCGGCACAAACCCCGAGGAACGTGAAACGCCGTAATCGCGGAGCTTTGGTAGCATATGTGCCATCCTGAGAGATGATCACGGTAATTTTGCCTTACCTGGAGCCGTTTGTCGAATATCTTTCATACTGTATAGGCACCGTGGAAAGGCCACGCCCTTCAATGATCAACTCATGCGGACTTGGCGTTGGCAGTTTCACCAGTCGCCATTCCGAGTACGATGGGTATCGTAGCGACATCCCGCTTTTCGCCATCATCGTGGCTGCTATTCAGCCTCGAAGACCTGAGTAGTCGAATGTCTGGCGTAACAAGCACGATGGAAAGCATAGCGCTCGAAGGACAAACGCCTAAAATGACGTAGGCCTTGATACCAGCTAGCCTGGGGTGATTGCCAGGGGTATCGTTGATCCGCCTGAAGGACACGGAAACGGGAAAGCACTACCCTGAAAAATCCTGAGTGTATCAATTGACTAACGTCTATACTAATCTATACTCTGATCTCTTCGGCTTGTCTTTGAGCCTTCCTCCTCGCCTTATTGGCATCGACTGCATGCCTCCACTGCTGGCCATACAGGCACACAAACCACAATGCGATCGTGCATACCACTAGAAACACGGCTGATGTTGTGCTGAACCAACCGACTCCAATCTTCTCAATGGCTGGTAAACAGACTGCGGAACCTGCAGCTGCAAAGAGATATCTTATCTGATAGTTGCCTGCCACCACGACCGAACCCATGCCACGACTCTGCATGACATCGATGCAGTATGTGTTCAGACTCGGAAAGCACATCAATTGTGCTACACCTTGCACGAACATGGCAATGACTGGCAATGGAATTCCACCAACAGCTTTCTCGACTGACCAGCCGTAGATGAGTATGGAAGCTGGGATGACACCACCCATGAAGATGAGCACAGTCCGCAATCTGTCTTCGGATACTCGATGATTACGCTTCGCGATGTACCTCTTAACAACCCAGTCACTGGCCCTGCCACCGAAAAATGTGCCTAGCAAGTAGCCACAGCCTGGTGCTACAAAGAACAAGCCCGACTGCCACGGTGATGTCAGGTGGAATCGGGGGTTCAACACATACCGGATTGGGGTGAGCAACGAGTACATATTCCAAACCAAGGACGAACTTGCTAGCCCAGTGATAAGTAGATTCGGATAGGAAACAAGCAGCATCGACACTCTGATGGGGTTTACCAGATGCAAGATACGTGCTGTTCTCTTCTTCTTGGGTAGATCCTTGATATCATCGATGCCTTTGACAGGAATTGTTTCTGGTAGGAAGAAGACAACAAGGATTGTGGCAAATCCACCCATACCGGTTTGCAACCAGAAAATGTTCCTCCAGCTGACAAATGTCACAATTGCGCCACCAAGTAAAGGGGCCAGGCACGGACCGACGAGCGTACCTACCAGAAACCATGACAGAGCTGTACCTCTCTCAGTGGGTGTAAAAATATCACCGATGCAGCTTGTGCCCACGATCAGGAATGAAGTACCCTGAAAAGCGGTGAGCATTCTAAAGATGTAGAATGCTGCAAGATTTGGTGCCAAGGCTGTGCCTATGCTCATAGCAGTGAACAACGCGGCGGAAACAACGCATATCCACCTTCGACCATAGATCTGTGACAATGGTCCCCAGAAACACGGCGATAGTCCCATGAAGATCAGGTAAAGAGCATTTGACAGATTGATGATTGAGCCACTGGTATCGAAGGTCTCCGCTACTTCTGGTATTGCCGACAAGACAGCTGTTGAGCTGACTGGTGCTAAGAAACCACATACCGACAGGACGAGGGTGATAGTATACTTCTTGGTCAAGCTGAATCTCTCGTACTGAGCGGCATTGACCTCGACGTACGACGAGGCATGGCTAGCAACAGCGTGCATGTCATGATGGGATTGGTGACTCTGTGTCCGAATGAGGTCTGGTTCATCTCCTGCCGTGGCAGTACGTTGTAAGACTGCTGGCTGGGGTCGTTTCTCGTTCGGATTACTTCCGTCATGCTTATCAGCCTGTGATCCTTCTGTGTTATTTTGTTCCGTCATTGTCGTGTAGATTGCATTCCTCGCTTTGACCTTATTTGACTTCTCGTGTTACCCTTTTGCGTGCATCATCTGATTTTCGTTAACGAAAGTGGTGATCGGACTCAACCATTTAGTAAGAACGAAAGAACGTATGATGAATCACAAATGCAACACAGCACGCAGTACAAACGCAACGGAAACAACCGATCATATACATCACGCCCTACTGTAGAAGATCTCACCGTCTTTGCAAATGATACTGTACCTGGAAAAAGGTAGCAGAAAAGATGCCCAAAACTTCAGGTAAGTTGCCAATGGAAACATCTCGACGAATGGGAAGTCCGCATTGAAAAATCATGGGGGTTAGGTATAACAAAATCACGCGCCGCTGGTCAATGATCAAACAACCGATGTTAGCCTGCCTCTGCAATTAAAAGCCGGTCATTGTTTGTGCCGGCATGCTATTGCGCTTGCCGGCGCTTGCATTGTATAGCCTGGCGGCATCCATTGCTCTTGCCGAACATCCGTATTGAATCAATTGTGGGTTACTCTTCGACTAGAGTCTCACGATCGATGGCTTTGTAAAACAGAATTGAATGCCACAACGAAGAAGGCATCGTCATAAGTAAGACGATATGCTGAGAAACTCCGAAACAGATAATGTATTATTATAGCACAACATCTACTGGAATACCTCAGGAGCGCATTGAGCCTCCATCACATCAAAAGCTGGCTTGCAACTGAACCAACCTGCTCTCGGTGTACCAACAGCCTTGTACGTAAATGCAGCATCCTCGTCATCAATTTTGATTGTCTCGCCACCTCTGCCAACACAGGCAGCATCAGCCATGAGCTGGGCCCTGCAGCACTTCTCAAGTGAGCAGAACCAGAAAATCGTGGCTTCAATGGTTTGGCCAACGGTAAGTAAACCATGGTTCTGAAGCAGGACAGCTTTCTTCGGTCCCAAAGCTTTTGCGATATTCTCGCCTTCCTCCTTGACTAATACAACCCCACGGAACGAGTTATACACAGCCAAGTCGTTGTAGAAAGCACACGAATCTTGTGTAATGATATCGATTGGTCGACCAAGAGCACAGAATGCTCGCCCATAGATGGAATGCGAATGAGCAGCGCACATGACATCCGGACGAGCAGCATGAACAGCCGCGTGGATCATATATGCCGCCTGGTTCAGCAGTCTGACTGGTCCACCATCCACGACCTTGCCCTCGTGGTTGACAAGAATCAAGTCAGAACTCTTGATTTGGCTGAAAGCCACTCCGAATGGATTGACCCAGAAGTGGTCAGGCTTGACTGGATCTCTCAATGTGATGTGACCTGCTACACCTTCATCAAAGCCTTCCTTGCCGAAGATGCGGAATGCCAGTGCCAGTCTGCCTTTCAGATATTCTCTTTCTTCGTACTTGTCTGTGAATTTGGGTGGAGCTGGGAAGTGTTGCATGTTGGTCTTGATACCACGCTGCTCTGTGGGTCCTGATTCGTGTGTCGCTGTGCCCTCTGGTTGTGAATCTGGTTTGTCATAGCCGTTCGATGGCTTTGTCTCTGGCACCGAGTATGACTCTGTCATCGTTGCTGATGGTGGCGCCATATTGGTATGTGTCTGTTTTAGCTGTACTGGGAGAACAATTCGCAGGAGTGAAATTCACGAGAACAATGCCACAGATCTAATTCTCGAGAAGTGCAACGATGTCAGACGAAGTTTAATTATCACATAAGAGGGACCTCGGCCACTCCACTTATATTCATTTATGCCGTGGCAAAGCACAGTTCAACCACGAATCGCGAGCATCTCGTTTGATGGTAGAGACGTCCTTTGACGCCCTGCAACGTTGACTCCAATTTGCGGGGTGAAAGACAACCGTCTTACAATTGGTGAATTGCCGACACGCCTGGATTCTAGTGACTATGGCATGCCCGGGATTGGTTGTTTGTGGACCATATCGGCGCCAATTCCGTGATAGCTTACCTGCCTCATTCATGTCTTGCCACAGCATCGAGATTTCATGCTTACGCGGTGCGTAGTTATCAATTCGTGATTACATTGAATTCGGAGTTCCGACGTGTCTGTGTAGCAGAATGAAACAAGTCCATGTTGCTTGTCATACTGAAAATGACCCAAGTTACCTATCTTTGATCGATCTCGAGTTCTTTGATCAGATGTCTATATCTAGTAGACGAACCTGAAATCAAGCCGCCTATTGCCTTCTGATTCCCTAGTCTTGGTATCTGCCTGGTACCGTGCTTTCTCAGCCTCTGTCATGCTATCCCACACTTTTGCTTTGCGCTTATTCAAGACTCTCAACCACAAATTTTGACCGACGAAGGTCGCTAGAGACGCTACACAGAGCGCGATCAACACTTTGTTACCCCTGTGATAGTAGGGAGCGTCATCTGCTCGATAGAGTTGTGAAGCTATCAAACTCCCAACCTGCACAATGACATTGTAAGTCGCAGCCGTCAAAGCTCTCTTCTTCACATTGAAGCTATTCTCAGAGAGCCAAGCAGAAATAATAGGGTGGAAATATGGATATCCAGCGGTGAGAGTTGCAAGTGCAAAACGCGCCCAAGGCAACTTCGAACCATTCGGCAGCGTTTGTAAAGCGACGAGTAATGGTAGAACCCAAAATTCCCCGAAAAAGCTGTGCCATGTGCGCTCGTTGAAGAATTGAGAGGACTTTGCTAAGGCGAGCATGGTGATGACCTGACACACCGCTGAAACAGTCGTCAACAGATTTGATTGTAGTGTCGTAAAGCCGCCAACTACTTTGAGGTTGTAGGATAGGTAAGCTTGAACAGGCGAAGCTGGAATATATGCAATCAGACCAATGAAGTACAATCCCCACATCGATTTGTCCTTCCATGCGTCCAGAATATCTGACCATCGAGCTGGCTCCTTGATGGCTGTGAGGCCTTTAGCTGGGTCATCTCGCAGGATACGGTTGATCATGATCTTCTGCTCGTGATGATTGAACCATTCCTTTGGATATAGCACATTTCTGGTCTGCACAGGTGATTGCGGTAAGTACAAGAAGGCAAATAATCCAATAGTGAAAGTGACAATGCCTTCGAGCAGGAACAACCAAAACCAGCCAGGCTTTCCCGCAACACCTCTCATCTCGAGAATTGCAGCAGCTAACAAGGCGGAGATAACTCGTGCAATATTCAGCGTGCTCCAGAATAGCGCGAGTCGCGTACCGAGCTCACGAGACTTATAGAAGTAGGTCGCGAACAAGATCGCTCCAGGTATGAAACCACCTTCGCAAGCTCCGATGAGTGCTCTCGTGACATAGAATGTGGCTCGATTGTGCATGAAGCACTGAAACATCGAGACCAAGCTCCACATCATCACCATGATTGGCAGCACCTTGCGGAAACCGAACCTCTTTGTGGCCAGCTGAACGGGGAATTCTGTCGCTAGAAAACACACCAGCTGGATTGTGGTACCGTTATTGTAGTCATTCGTGGAGAGCTTGAGGTCCTTGAGAAGGTTGTCGGTAAGTGCATTGGAGAGGTTACCGCGGTCGAGCTGAAGGCCAAAAAACATAGCACATAGTACAGACAACAGATAAAAGTCGACCTTGCGTATTACTTTCCTCTCTTCCTCTGGTGACCAAGTAAAATTAGGATCCCAATAGTCGAAGCCCTCATAGGATTCGTGTGGTGGTACCACCTCACTCAGGTCTCCTGGTGTAAGAGGTGCGTTTGAGCCATTAGTTGAAGTGGCTTCCAAGCTGAGCTTCTGACTGTCGTGTAGGCCGCCCTTCTCGACCTCATCTACGTTCGCAGCCATAGTCACGTCTGATGTTCGTGAGACCCAAAGTTGTGACGACTCCAGATGTGACTGCTCACTTGGGCTCAAAGATTATGGTGATCAGCTGGCTTTGCGATCCTTTATACACATTCCCAAAGAGTTGAAAATGTCGAACGCCATGATCCAGACAACAGTGGCTACATGGCTTTGCGCGTATGCGACCTGTCGTGATCATCGCTACCTCTGTCACGATTGGCCACAATGGTCAATTCCATCGGGCTGGAGGCATACTCGGAGATGTAGACTTCGACTACTCTACAAGCACATTCGCCTATGATGTCCGCCCATGCAAATTGCATGAATTGCAGGGTTGCTTGCCGAGGAGCCAAGCGGTGGTGGGGTCGTGAACTCAATTGAAAGCTTTCCCGACCACCCGCTTTTGCTTTGAGCCCCGAGAGTAGTTCCGTTCAGGCCTCAGCTTCGTGCTTCTTCGCAAGCGTGCACAATTCGACTAGAATATATCCAGGCGCGGTTATCAACGTTGACAGAAGCAACTTCATTCGTCGCCTATGATTCGAATTTATTGTGTGCAGCGCCAGAGACCGAGTCCAAGGCAGCACGAGTAATGAGCTGATGCCGAAGCGGCACTGGTCAAGTCCACAAAGTTGGTGGAACGCGGTAGAATAAGGAATAGGAGCACGATTTCATGCATCCAACGACATCTGCTGAGCCCGAGCAAATCCGTTGTTAGTTATGTTCGGGGATTGAACCGGTGACCACGTATCGTCAAAATTGCGGTAGTGCTCCAAGCTTGACTGATTGAAGATATCCTCAATACTGCAAGGTGACAGATTTCCGGCCTGGTCGACAGCATCGAACAGCCCCTCGTAGTTGCTCGAAACAGCAAAATTTGGTAACGAGAACGACTCTTCGTGAGTTATAGGAGACCTGGGCAGAATTTCGTGAATCGACTGGCTTTCAGGGATCATCTTGATTTGGTCGAACGCTACTTGAGCTGCTTGGCCTACGGGCATGTTCGATAAGGACTTTTCCGAAGTTCTAGATTTTCTCACAGCAAACTTGTGACGGAGCTGGGTTGTTATGTTCATGCAACGATAGTGCAGCTCATCATTCTCTATATCATCCTGGGTCAAAGCGTCGAGGGTGCCAATAATTGTTGAGGCTTTCAGTTGCTAATAGCAAATCAGCAAGCCGTACTCATTAGATCATGACGAACTTACCAGAGCGCTTCCATGCGCTTCAGTACAGGATAAGCTGGCTTCGGCTAATTGTTCCAGCATCTCTTGACCTGAATCAACGATACTCTGCACACACTGATCAATCTGTTGTCCTGCGCCGGTACCCGACATCTGCAATATGCGCAAATTCATGACCAATAGCCAACACCGCGTCACAAGCAAATCAAGCCGCTGAACAGCCGGTATGTAGCCACGGTGCGATATCTCAGAGTTGACAATGATTGAGAAATCGGCAGTCACGCCATGCCAATTTGAGAAACCATTGGATGATGGTGAAGCACCATCGTCAAGCTCATCAAGGATGTTGAACATCCCAGCGTCATCTAGTCGTCTGAACGCTCGTGCTAGGATCTGGAAACCAACTAGCACGTCAATTTCGTCCGTATCGATAGTAGATGGTAGCTCGATCCTAGGCCTCAAAGTGATAGGCTGCTCGTACAGTACAGCTATGACTCTTTCGGTGATGAACAGCAGCCACAACACACGACGTCGTATCTCACGTTCCTGCACCGGCACATCCAAATAGTAAGCTTCCTTGTGCATGCCAATCATGGTCGCAATTGTTACAGCTTCACGTAGATATAGCATGCTCTTCATGCTGTTTGTTTCAAGTGAGTCGTAGTAGATGTGTAAGAAGAAAGCTATCCTAACAGTAGTCAAATTTGGGGCCCTTCCCTGAGGTACCTTGGCTCGAGCTGCTTGACATTTCTCCTCCAAGAGTTGCGCTTGATTGTTCTTTGCAATACTCAGGTCAGTACTTTGGGTCCTGGTAGCCGTCGCTGCTGCTAGTGCATAAGCCAAGGCAAATACTTCGATGTCAGGAGTTTCACTTTGCAATGAGGCTATCAACCGCTCCACCTTGATTATAGGCCAGAGCGGATAGAGCTGCACCCGAAAGACGCAGAGATACAACACAAGATGGGCTACCTCTGTTGATGGTTCAGGTGGAGGGTCAGGATCGTCGACATCAAGGCTCTTCGAGTTGCCACGGCGTGCTGATTTGCTCTGAAATTGTAAAATATCTTGAGCCTTACGTATCTCTTGCAAAGTCGCGTCTCGTAACCTTCGTGGTCCTCGTTGAGCTGCTTGTTTGAGATAGGTGCATTCAATCTTGGAAGCCTTGCAACCTTCGCAAGGCTGCGTCTCGGAGCATCTTATCTTCCTCACCTTACATGCATCGCAAGCACGTTTCGCCAGTTTCCGAGTCGCCATGACGTGTCACTGACAAAGGAGACTGCACATGATTGCCATCGTTACCCGCAGTGTAAGCAGATGCATTCAAATCTGCATCAAATCGACTTCCTCAACGGATGCCGAGCTGCTACGACTTCAAAGTGCCAAGATGATGATCGCATATTGCAACAATCACATTGGTGGTAAATTCGACACCTGTGATGCTGTCTATCCGTGAGCTTGCCTACTTGCGTGCTTGCCCTATGGAGAGGGGACGGCCCAAAAAGAAGGAGTGACCCACCCCTGGATCGCGCCTAAAGCACGTCATTATCCGGGAGGTCGGTTGAGTGGGAGCAAGCAGAGGCGCCAAACAGCCCTTTCAAGAGGAAGGCGATGCCGGGCACTGCTTCGTACACCTACTGACTTGCTCTACCTCTCGTGCCATTTCCTTCATCTCTGGGCTTTACCTGGATCATTGCAGATATGATTCGTTGTAAAAGAGTGTCGAAAATCCTGCCCCAGATGGTCCCCGGACCTTCCTCCACGACCTGGGTATCAAGATGGCAGATGGCGAAGGGTCGAAGTGTGGAGAGCGATTCTCCGAGATATACTCCTGGCGATGATGGACCATGATACCAAGATATACATACATACTTCATGTAATGTAGGATCATTCTGGTGTTGTCAATTCTTGAGGTAGTCAAGCTGGTCACCTTGTCATTTGTGGTTTTTACTTTCTAAGGTCATGCCTTCTGCCGTGCTCACTAACGGCCATAATGCCACCAACGGCGTTCATGTGAAGAAGCAGATGTTCGGAGGTCACGAAGATGCGAGTACCACTCGGAAGGAACCGGTGAACTACTCTGGCACTCTCGATGGCTTTCAGCATTTTGAAGTGACACCAGCCATCGGACGCGAGTATACTAATCTACAGATCCGGGATGTCTTAGCACATCCAGAAAGCGACAGGTTGATTCGAGATGTTGCTTACACCATATCCAGCCGCGGTGTGGTCTTCTTGAAGAACCAAGACGTCACACCTGCTGAGATGAAGACGTTCGTTGAGAGGATGAGCACATTAGCAGGAGCGCCTGCTGCCTCAATGCTACACGTACATCCGCTTACAGAAGAAGGCTCCGAGCTAGGAGACCAGATCAGTGTCATCTCAAGTGAAAAGCAGAAGAAAGGCGGTGGTCTTACACACCAGCTCTCGGACACCAGCAGACTTGCTTCTGTAGGCTGGCATGCTGATATCACATTCGAGAAAGTGCCATCAGACTATGCCATGCTGAAAATACATACCTTGCCCCCATCGGGAGGCGACACACTATGGGCATCAGGCTATGAAATCTACGATAAGCTCTCACCCTCGATGGCTGCGTATCTAGAGAGCTTGACTGCGACACACGACGCCACGTTCTTTCACGAAGAGGCAAGGAGGCTTGGTAACCCGCTTCGTCAGACGCCTCGAGGACACCCGTTGAACATTGGCACGGAGCTGATCTCGATACATCCATTGATAAGAACAAATCCTGTGACGGGATGGAAAAGTGTCTTCGTGAATAGAGGCTTCACAAAGCGAATCAACGGTGTGACCAAGGACGAATCAGATATGCTATTGAAGTACCTCTTTGATCTAGTTGTGCATAGTCACGATGCTCAGGTGAGATTTAAGTGGAACAAGAATGATATTGCGGTTTGGGACAATAGATCTGTCTGGCATACAGCGACGTATGATTATACTGACCCTCGAGCTGGAGACAGGGTATGTAGTCTGGGAGAAGCACCCTATCTGGATTCGAACAGTTGCGGTCGCAAAGAGGCAGAAGTACATCTGTAGTCGAATCGATCAGAACTACTGTCGTGCTCTATCAGATTGAGCATTCGTAGGTAATTTTGCCAAGACTTCGCGTGTTCTTGTTTGGAACAAAATTTTGCCCAACATGGCATCCGTCGTACAGCTCGTGCCGGGTGACGGCATGAGCTATGACTATAGGCCTCTCGCAAGCACGTTGTGCTCGCGTTGTGCAAGATGACTAAAAAGCTCAACATAAGTCCACCGGCTATGCCTGGAGCTGAATAATATTGCATGCTGATCAAGTGGTTCATCCTGTATACTCGGCTCCTCTGATCTTAGCACCAAGTGCTCAGTTTTGCTTGTCAGAAGAGAATACGCACAACGACCAAGGAGCAGTATATATACTCGTTGAAACATCAGCATGTCGCTCTTTGCAGAGGTTGAGTGTAATAAAAGCTATCATTCACCACAGTTTGAGTTCGCTGTTATCACATCAGCAGAACGCTGTGGGACATCACTTGGCACATAGACATGGCAGCCACGTTACCTCAGAAACCTGTTCTTTACCCAGAACACACCACGATCTTAGTGACTGGAGCAAATGGCTTCGTTGCCTCTCACATCGTCGCTGAAGCATTAAAGCTCGGTTATCATGTCCGAGGTACAGCACGAACACCAGAGAAAGCAGAAGCCACGAAATCCTTGTACAAGAACAATCCCCAGTATACCACAGCTGTAGTCTCTGACTTCGCCACCGCTAAATCAGAGATCGCACAAGCAGTCAAAGGCGTTGACAGCATCATCCACGTTGCCAGTGACGTGACATTCTCACCGGATCCAAATAAAGTTATTCCTGCAGTCGTCGAAATGACCTTACAGATCCTTCGTGCTGCAGCGAAAGAGCCAAGTGTCAAGCGTTTCACATTGACCAGTTCTTCTGTCGCTGTCATCACACAGAAGGCTGGTAGCACCCCCGAGAGCACCAAGACAGCAGAGTCCTGGAATGACGAATCAGTCGAGCTCGCATGGGGAAAGCCGGATAGCAACGGCAATTTTCCTCCTGATCAAGCACTGCAGGTATACAGTGCCAGTAAGACTGAAGGTGAGCGAGCATTCTGGAAGTTTATTCAGGAGGAGAAACCGCATTTCGTGGCAAACGCTATTCTGCCAAACCTGAATTTCGGTCAGGTCTACCCAGGAGGGCAGGCTGGAGCGAGCGGCGGTGCTATCCCATTGATTGCGGAAAACCAGGAAATCCCATCATTTGCACCAATGCACTATATCAATGTGACTGATACGGCACGACTACACCTGGCAGCTGCTGTTCTTGACGGATCACTGAGCAACCAGAGGATTTTCGCGTTCGCAGGCGAGTTCAATTGGAACGATGTTATTGATGCCATTAAGCAGGTTAGGCCAGATATCAAGTTGACAGTCGAGCATGATCCGAGCATAGGTCGAGATTTGACGAAGGTGCCGTATGAGCAGGGTGCACATTTGCTGAAGAAGTGGTTCGGCCAAGATGGTTACAAGTCGCTTGCTGAGAGTGTGAAGGAGAATCTAATTGGAGTCAATTGATTGTCATGCCCCTTTGATGACTTATGCGTTGTAAAAATAGTATGTGATATAATCGATGCTCACTATTGTCTCATAGAATCGACCACTATCCTCTGAAACATTCTGCAACATAGCTGAAGTCGTCACAACCCGGCAGCTGCCGGTCGAACCTGGGTAGGTTGATCCGATTCCAACTGTCGCATGCTCTCTCTTGGCTCTTCTAGCATTCACATTATTTCACAGCCAGGACCTTCACTCAATCCACCATTATCAGTCGTAGTCCTCGCCGCCGTCTTCGTGATGTCCTCCACAGCCTCAAACAACAAATCGCCGGTAAGAGCCGAACACTCGACGTACTTATCACATCGCATTTCAATCGCAGTCCTGAATCCTTCTTCGGGCATAACACAAATATATTGTCCCTGCTCATCAGTCTCAACAGTTCGTAGATCTCTTTTCAGTCCAAGTAGCATGACAGGTGTGGTGTGCTCCAGTGCATCATAGTGATACATGAACTGCTTCCGCCAGTAGTACTGTGCATTATGCAACGAGGCACGATCCGAAATATCATAGGTAATTATCACGAAGCGAGGGAGCTCTGGGAATGTGTCAGTGAAGAGCGTGCCAGTCGATGGCCAGATGTGGAAGGTATAAGGCCGGCGGAACAAGGAGACTGAAAACGTGAATGGACGGGACTCGAGATCCAACCGGGATGCTTGCAACGAAGATGTGATAGTCGTGCCGTTCCCGACCTGTGGCAGGCGTGCAAGGAAAGTTGATTTGCCCGTGCTAGGAGAACCTAGGAGGAGGATATCGACCTCTTTGACCATATGAGCGGTAGATGCTGGTGGTGAGCACACAGCACTGATGGCGCCTGTTATGTATGATCATTTAGCATGTTAGAAGCCATCGCTGTGATGTCGTGGATTGACTGAAGACCTTGATCACGTCGTTCTTGGGTGCTTTCGTACCACGCTTCTTTGGATCGAGGACAAAAATTGATGGGCATGCCTAAATGTCACTGATAGGCACTAATCAGGCCTCGCTACAGACACCGTCCGAGACCAGCAAAGCTTACCTAACGGGGCCAATAAACGCGCTCCAGTCCTGCTGCGTCATTCGTTGATCGTCTTTCCCAGATCGTCCATATATCTCTGTTCGAAACACTTCCTCCTGCCAGGTATCGACCCATCACAGAGGTGTAGGAGCAGAGGACTAACAGAAGCGTCGCGGGATTAGAGATGTGTTGTGAGCAGCCTAAACAAGATGTCTATCGAAAGCAGACCTACGGCTTCAAGTGAAACGGCACCTCTGGACTCGGCTCGTCGTGTCAAACCAATACATCCAGTTGTGAACGAAGTAAAGCTTCCAAACTCAGTCACTACTGATCAACCAGGTCAAACCGCCGAAATTGCTGCCGATGCTAACGGAAAACCCATATCCCTAGCATCGTCTACACTCCTGAATCCTGTCACCCTCAAGCCTTTTACCATAGAAGAATTACGCTCCCACAATCTCGAAGCATTAGTGAAGCAGTATTCCACACCAGAGGCTGCGCAGAAAGCTCGCGAGGATTCCGTAAAAGAGCTCAGGCGACTTCTCGACGAGAATGACAGGAAGACAAGAGACATCAAGGCGCAGATGGACGAGAAGGAGAAAACTCGTGAGATTGAGCGAAAGGTGTATGCTCGAAAATTGGGCAAGGATGGCTAGAAGCCTTTCACTTCGTCCCAATGAACAATGGATCCCGAACCGGGCCAGATAGAACCCACGACCGCATGGGCGTACTGTGCTAATGCACGTCGAAGATGCGAGAATGCTGCGTGTTAGCAGGCATTCCGAGCAGTGGTCTGTGCATGAACATGCTCCAAGCTCTTTGTTGACATACTTTTTTGCCTTGGCAGCCACTAGTCAGAGCTCTGAAGTTTTGACCTGGAAGCGTTAAGTCGTGTATGAACCAGTCTAGTGGTTGCGCGCTTACATGCACGATTTACAGAAAAACGACGACAACATGCTGGAGGGATCATCACACAGCAGGCAATTCAGCTCGCCAGGACCGGCAACACCACAAATTACGCCAAGCAGCAACGATGTCCTTGATGATTTGTTTGACGGCGAGCTGGAACCAGAACAAGAGCAGCTTTCTGTTGAAGTTGAGGATGAACTAAAAGCTAAGGCGAACGCCCAACAAGACGCCGAGTTTCGAGAGTTGTTCCGTTCCCCGAACGGCACTTTTCATAATATTCCAAGGTGTGTTTATGCTTACCTTGCAGATAAAGCAGATGGAGAATCCGTTCCAGAAGAAGAGAAAGGATCTGTCCACAAAACAGACTGCGTTGATGCGCACGCGTCGAACGAGGAAGAGCAACAACCTGTTGCGACAAATATGTACTTTACGCAACTCTCACGACGATCGTTCTCTTTAAACGAAGAACTTACACAGCAAACAGAGCCTGGATCATCCAGCACGACTTCCAGCCACGCCAGCTCCACGTCACAAGCGCGGCTGGTATACTCACTTGATGGAAAAATTCATCTGCTAACCGACTTCGACGAGGACACCAGGCGCAAAATACCTGTGCGGGGAGGTGATCCATGGGATTGGCACCCAAACTTCAAATTTCTCAAGCCGGATGCAGAGACACCAACAGAAGTTGAGCTGGAGAACATAGATTTCAACACAATACTGGAGCAGATAACATCGAAATATACAAGACGAGTTTTGCTCGAAGCGGAACCCAATCTGACACGCAAGGAACTTTTTCGTGCCTATAGAAGGGCTATGAAGCAAGACTCATCTAGATTTGATACTGTCCGTGTCGATGAGGACGAATCCGGGATTGCGGGCGACAACATGGTGCTATCGCCAGACGAATCTGTTGTTGATTTGTGGCCTGTTCATGACCCTGAGTCACTCTCAAACGATGTTTCAGATGAGTCCAGGTCTAGGTGTGCACTGCCTGAGAGAAGATGTTCGTCACTCATGCGTAGCAGACCATACCTGTCAGATTCTTCGCCGATAGACATCGTCAGCCCGCAGCATAAGCATTTTCCACAACCACCTCCCCGAACACTCTCACGTACGAGCTCCTTGTCTGCTGAAGCTTCTTCCACACTTGACGACCTTTCTAAGGTGACCACAAGCGCACGCAATAGTTTCAAAGTGCCTAGCGATTCCTCATCGGAAGACAACAAACAGAATAGATATCAGAGCCTTTCATCGTCAAGGAATTCCACACAACCTGCAAGTCCCTTCCTACGACCAACAACGCCCGCTTCTCGAGGCAGAAGTAGTCCGCTGCGTCAACCATTCGAGATCGAAGTGTCTAGTGTGAGGGCAACCAGAGGATCACCTGCGCCTGATCCGAGCGACATGCCTTCTCGACCTGACACGCCGAGACCATTTGGTGATGACTCCACTGTGCCGCCAGAATTTCGATTAGGTCCCAGCACGATGACAGATTTTCTCGAAACGCCAACCAGGTCTCAACAACAAGAAATCGCTAGCGTTACGTCAGATAGCAAGCTTTCCGGTGAACTGTCCTGGGGGGAGTCCGCACCGTCGCCGAATACTGGAACAACAGACCTCTACGCTTTGCAGTCCATCGAAGCCGAAGGACAGCAAGAACGACCTCGTACACCGCCTTTGGACCGAATGGAGATCTTGCCGAGGTCGGACGCTTTCGCTTCAGGCGAGGACGAGATCAAATTCGCCTCCATCGAACGCAGTGTCTCGCCGGAATTAGAAAAGCTTACTGTGCTTGCAGGTCAAATTTACCAGGCCAAGCGAGGTGAGAAGGGATCAAAGCAACGTGCAACGAGTACCCATGCACTTGCGAGGAAGAAGATTCTGGCGTCCATTACCAGTAACGGAACGACGCCAAGAGGTCGCCATACTAAGTCTGAGCACATCAAGGTCCAAGGTCGTGGTGTGAAAGTGTCCAAGCCAAGGTCGAGAAGCCGAAAAGCCAGCGGGCGAGCCACAAGACCTGCCAAAGCTACTGCGACAGATCAGATTCCCGATGTGCCTGCATTACCAGACGACATGGATGTTGATGTGGACTTGCCTCTGGAAGAGCTTCAGCCATCAGCAAGTTTGGACAACAAATCGACCGAAAGACCCGCTATCGGACAGGAGCAGCTCACGTCACCGGAGACCATGAAAATTGATACACCTGAACAGGAACTCAAACCCAAGCCACTCAACGTACGAGGCAAAAAGACCAGGCAGCACGAGAACTCCAATCATGGCGAAGTCGCAATTTGTGACTCTAAGGATAGTCCACCTCGAAGTCGTGCTCCGAGGACGCCGCGGTCAAAGAAAAACGCCACTTCAACAAAGCGTACTCCGACATCAGTGAACGGCATTGGCAATGAAGACCCAGTGCCGTTAAGAAGGTCTCCTCGCATCGCTAAGTTGAAAGATAAAGAGAAGTATACTTGATTACCTGTTCGATCGTCGGATGAAAGATTCGGACGTTGGTTTCATGAACGAGCTACAACTGCCCCTTGAAGTATATATGTCTTTTTCGATAGTATCATTAGCTTTCCGGCTCTATTGTTGTCGTGAATATAGAAACTGACATCTGATCACAACATGATGTTCCCACCATCCAATCTGGGAATGGTGCGATGTGTCTCTGAGGCAGTCTCAGTACTATCCTTCACCAAGCCTAGGTCCGTAGAGATTTAACGTCCAGGTGTAGTCCAAGGGATACAACGTCTGCAGCATTAGGCACAATGTTTTTGACAGGAGTTTCTTTGGGGTTCGCAGCAACCTCCGAAACCTCCAAGAACCTCCCAAAACCGCGGTAACCTACAGATGTGCAAATCCCGAGTGATCCGCAGGAACTTGTAGCATTCAGGCAGGCTCGGAGTTCGTTTGTTCGTTCGTTGAATCAACCAAACAGCATCATCGTCATTGGGCATCTCCTGTCAGATAGTGGCATGTATAGTTGTACTCCTGACGCCATAAAAACGACGTGGCCAGGTAAGTTACAAAATACGCAGCCACGTGACAGTCGATTGGTGTTCCCACTTACATAAGCTGACTGAGGCGTGACACGGAAGATTCGTGACTGATGCCTAAATGAGCACATGGCAGCGACATTGCACGTGCTCCCGTTGGTGGCACCTGCCTGATGACTCGTTTTCCTGCCGAACGCAGTCTTTGTCTTCTCTCCTATGAGTCGACTTTGGCGAACGTTTTCTCCCTCACAGTTTATTCGCATCTTCGTCATTGTTAACATAACTGCATACACAACGACAACTGCAATCATGGGCGGCAAGAAAGGTGGGGAGAATACCAAGAAAGTCGCAGGCAATGCGAAGAAAGCTGAAGCCGCAGCTCAGAAGCAGGCAGAAGCGGACTCGAGAAATGCTGCTGCTGAAGCCGACAAATGGTCCAAAGGAGCAAAAGACGCTTCGAAAAAGGCTGATGCTGAGGCCAAAAAGGCAGAAGCTGCTGCTAAGAAGGCCGAACGTGATCGTCTTCTACAGGAGGAAGAGGCATCTCAGCCAACCAAGCCAAAGGGAGCGAACAAGAAGACGGCCGAGAAGAAGTCGAAAGGACTGGATCTATCACAACTAGATGCCGAACCTACCCCGAATAGAGCCACTACGTTAAATGCTACAGGTATAGACAATGCTTTGGATGCACTAGCATTGACGAACGACTCGAATGCTACAAAGCTGGAGCGACACCCTGAGCGTAGATTCAAGGCAGCTTATGCGAAATTTGAAGAGCGAAGACTACCTGAAATCGAGACTGAGTATCCAGGTCTGCGAAAGCAACAGAGAGTCGACATTTGCAGAAAGGAGTTTGAGAGGAGCCCGGAAAATCCTTTCAATCAAGTCGGTAATGTTCGTTACGATGCCTCTAAGGATGACCTTGCCACTGAGAAAGAGCGCATAAGATCTGGCGTAGAGACAAGACTTGGTGAACGTTGAACCGAGATCTGGCTTCAATCAGATTTGAAGGGATTTCTATTGCTCGTTAAGCTTTAAGTGGTTGTGTCAGTATGTACTGGAGCGACTGTTCTGCGAGAAGATTGAATGTGAGCATGAAGCTGTTCTCTCGTGAAAGAAGCACGTACCGATATGATCAGCCATGTGTCCGGTTGCAGTAGGTTCTTTGTGATCATCGTATGTGGCTCGACCGAAACCGAAGAACTTAAGTCTTTGCAAGAAGCTCTTTGTCTGACTGCAAGCAGCTGCCCCAAGATCGAGACCATACTTCAAGTCCACCCATCATCTCACGAATCGTCCATCCCTTACCACTAGCTCAACTTTGCCACATGCAGCATGGCTCCCAAACATCCTGCCGAAAATGAAAAGGGCGGTCCAGCAAAGAAGGTCAAAACCGGGAATACCATCTTATTCGTGAATTCTTCAGCCGGCAACACGCAACCCAACACGCAACCCTCACACATCCCAACGCCCAGGACTTCCGTCGGGAACGCTTTCGCACCTACTTCAACACCTGCACATGGCTTTTTAGCACATGTCCGTGAACGATTTTATCCTTCTCCTTTGGGTATATCTAATCCCCTCGGCACTCAATGTTATCTTAACGCATCGCTGATTTTGCTGCTTACTTCGAAGCGTTTCTTAGGATATCTTAGAGGTTGGCACATGACCCGCGAAATTATTTCCGGTGCACAGGGTGGTGGTCGCTACCACCATGTTTTGGAAATACTCAACGGCATATCGAATGTAATCTATGATGATGGCAGCGATAGGCTTAGCGTCACCCGGAAGCGTGACACGATCCAAAAGGCCGTGGGTCGGCTGTGGCTCGCTGTGTGCTGCCCGAATTGGTTGCCTATAAAACAGGACATTCCAGGCTGCGCTCAGACTCAAACATGGGCTAAGCCAGGTCAGCAGGATGCTAACGAGTTCATGTACTGGTTACTCGGATGTGCGAAAGAACAGCTTGAAGTCAGTCAATTTGCGGTCAATAACTTTCGGTCCCTGCTCGAATGTCAGCTCTCCACACGCATGGTCTGCACGAGGTGCAATTGGCGCGTCAAACGGAGAAATATTGACCCCAGTGCGGGATCTGAACTCATGCTGCGCTTGCACGCCCCGCCTGTGGGTAATCAACCTGTGGCGCAACAACGACGAGTAGTCATACCTCTGGAAGACTGCATCAGGGACTACATGACTCAGCGAGAAACAAATCCGATTCGATGCCCACGTTGCAAGCACTCATTGGAGAATAGAGGCTATGTCATGAATACTATCCAGTACGCGCCTGAGATACTTCTCATCGCACTTCCGCGAGAGCAAGTGCATCCCGGAGTAGACCCTGTCACTAGCGAAGGTTTGACTGCAGGCAAAAGTCATGTCGCGATCAAGATTCCGGAAACTTTAAATGTCACACCATGGCTCGAACCATCAAAATTCGGAAAAACATCGCGGGTACTATACCGACTTCACGGTGTTGTGTCTCATAGTGGTGAAAATATGGCCGCAGGACACTACATCGCCAACGTTCGAAGTGGGAATTTGGCCTCGTTTTGGTATAATGTGAACGACGATACAGTAACTCAGACTGGTCTGGATAGCTTTGATGACTCAGATATCAGTGGCTATACCAGTGACGAAGCATTTCAGAGCCGTTTTGAACCGCATACCTTACTATATGAGTTCGATTGGGAGAATTCTCGCCAGTTTGAAGGCAGACAACTAATGAATCTTGGGGAGGGCAATGACATCGATGAACGGCCGAGCGATTGGATCACTGATGCTGATCGAAGGTAATCCATTCGTATGTGGATCATCATGGACCACAAAACATTTGTGGCCACTTGTAGGGCACAAACTGTGTATGACCAGGTCGCCATCGTCAACATGCAGATCATTGGTAGAAGGATGAGGTGCCATGACTATCGCTTAGGAATTGTATAGGGTAAGGATCGCCGTTACTGCTCATCGTACAGCTATGCTCTGAGCACTTCACGGTCAATATGGCCAGGTCAGGTGCAAGTTATCATCGTTCGTTCGATCTGAGTTAAAAACGATCCAAAATCTTGTCTACTGTTTCTCGCAATAATGAAAAGACGTTCGACTCTAAGTCTACCTGAGTCATATCGTTCAAGCTCGACACCAATCAGCATCAGGTCTGTGTTGTCGCTTTCTTTGTGCTACTGTGAACGTCCCTGTTATATTCATGGAACAAAGCAGTTCAGATTCTTTGTTCTTGATATACGCATGGACTTTCTGCCACTGAAACGATGGCATTACTCCAACGCTGTATGGGCTTGAAACAACGACCTTGACCAACCACCGTCTCATGGGAAGGTGTTTTACCAATCCTCATTGTATGCGACCAAGGCCACGATATCATGTCTGCCAGCGGATTAAATAGCCCTCAATGGAATAGCCAAGCTGTTAGGGATGCTCGATTGCAAGCTCTAGCTGCATTGCAGCAGCAGCTAACACCAATGCAAGATCCAGCAAGCCTCCCACCAAATCAGGTAATTGCTGGTATCTCCACTGCTTACGTTCAGCCAAAGACACCTGCCCAGGCGTCAATTGGTTTCATCACTTCTATCGTGAACAGCGCCGGTCCTGGACCGTCGAAACCAGGCAATACTGTATCGCCGGTGCACTCACTCGTCCCAAGTGCTGCAATTGGACCTCAGGCAGGCAGGTCTCGAACATCTGTAGGTGTCAACTTCGAGCCACCGATAACGGCGAATGGTGCCCTCACAAACGTGATTCGCACCGGCTCAAACAATCAAACATTTCATATCTCTGGACTGTCCAATGGTACCGCTGTGCACTGCTACCGCAACGCGATTCTGACAATGTTGCTTGCCTCGAGGGCGTTCGCAACATACTGTCAGGAATGGCACATGCAGCGCGAGTACTCCGAGGCTCGCTTCAGCCGGTCTTGTCACATTCTGCGCCTCTTGTATGACATTGGACGAGCTAAGAATCTAGCTCAACGGGACAACCGTGTCGAAAAATTGTGGAAGAGGACGTGTTTTCCGCTGACAGAACGTCACCTAGCATACCGTGATCAGTTGGCCCCTGCCAATACTGGCGGCTTTTTCATGGACAGTGATCCCGAGAGGAGTGACGGCCAAAAGGATGCATTAGAGTGGCTTCAATGGCTTTTTGCGACCATTGACTTCCAGCTTGGCTCGTCCAGAGCACCTGACGGCGCAAGGAATTATTTCCGTCAAGTGTTCGACACAAAGCTTACAAGTCGGGTCGAATGCCCGAAGTGTAGGTATCAAGTCCAGAATCGCAAGCAAATCGAACGCTTACCAGTGATTGTCCTAGCCGTGCCTGACGAGCCCCCTGTCAATGTACGATATGCTGACTGGCTCCAACAACCGATACCTCTGCGAAATCTAATGTCGCAAAACATGAGCGAATTTAAGGACGATATGTATATGTGCTCTAGATGCCAGAATCGTAAGACCGGCGCCATCGCAAGGAAACGCATCCAACAGGCACCAGAGATCATGACCTTTGCGCTCCAACGTACTGCCTTTGGCAATGGTGAGGCTTACAAGAATAAAAAAGCTGTCGAAATACCTGCTGCACTGGACGTTAGTGCATGGGTTGAGGAAGCTCAATTTGGGGAGGGTTCACAGGTCCAGTATCGATTACGCGGAGTAGTCAGTCACCAGGGAAGTCACGGTGCAGGCCACTATATATCGTATGTTGATTCTCGACGAGGAGCAAATAGCTGGCGGAGGATCGATGACAGAACAGTATCACCTGCTCATCTCGTCGATTTCGATGATTCCAGAGCACTGACAATGACAAGATCCGACTTTGACGAGCGCTTTACACCTTACATACTGCTGTACGAAAGAGACCACGCTGTTGGTCCAAGCCCAACGCCATCCGGACGTTATCTTCGAAATGTCGGTCAGGGAGCAGAGGACGACATTCCGCCGGTAGAACACACGAAGCTGAGCAAACCACAGTTGCGATTGGCTCAGAGCGTACCGATGCAAACATGCAGTGATGATGTTGAATGGGAAGTTGTGGATAGCTCTGACGACGAGAAAAGAACGACTGTACGTGCAGGCATTCAGGGTGAAGAAGAGTGGCCAACGGCGGAACTTGATGTGAGTATTAGAGTGGACGATTTTGAGATCAAGTTCCCAACACGTTTCATCGAACATTTCTCATGGCATATTCCACGCGAGGATGTCAACATCACGGCTACCATCAGCGTGCCCGTTGGGAAAGCCAAGACAGTAAGAGGCAAAGCGCCTGGCACACTAAAGCGAAAGCGACTCAATCTAGCAGCACTCTTCGTGGAAAGAGATATCAAGCGACGAAACATGAGACAGGTACGAGATTCGGATGCTAAGTATCGTCCGGAACGTGGTTGGAAAGGACGTTGGAATAACAAGCAGCCAAGCACTCGATAGCCGTGTTTAATATCAGTGTATGTGTTGCACCATGATCTTATCCCGAACTGTTTGCGAGTCGACATGCAGACTCGTTTGCTGCAGATACTACTCTTCTCCGGCAAAAGCGTACAACTTCATTGTCTATCTCTGTTGCGTTGCGATATGTGTTCTTTGTCTATGCCGCTTGCGTTCTGGCATATACATTTGCAAACGGACAGCACGAGCGTTTCTTTGTCCGAAATGAAGAGAACTAGTTCTGCTTACGCTTACATTTTCCGACCTTCTTTCCTCGAGTCTCCCAGCTTGCATCGGCTGGAAAGGACGAAAATCACGCAGATGGCTTCCACAAAACGCAAGCTAGATACGGCCCCAGAGACCGGCGAATCTTGCAAGCGTCTGAGAGTACATACGTATGGACTTTCGGGTGGTGGTAAGAAGCTTAACAGCACGACTAAGCCAAGCAAAAATGTGCCGCCAAAGGTACCAAAGGGCTCGAAGAAAGGCAGCGTAGTGCCAAAGCCGGGGAAGGGCAATAAATCCCCGAGTGCTGCACCAAGCACGCCAACTACTTCTGTTCCTCCAGTACAGCCAGATACACCGACGTCCGTTGGATCACCTTTTCAGGAACGCCCACCTGGGATTGATGATCTCTTTAGAAGGACAATTGAGAGACCGGCTTTGTTTTCTCGGCAAGAACCTGTTGGTCTAGCGCAGAGAGGAGACAGGAATTTGTGCTATCGAAACGCCGCCCTCACATTGTTGCTATATTCCGACCATTTCAGGAGATATGTGCGCAACTGGCATATGCCACAGGAGTACAACAGCACTAGTGCACCAGCAAAGGTCAAAAACGATCAGTGCTGGCTTTTGAAGGAGTTGGACACTATCATTCAGTCTGCTAATTCCGCATTGGCCCAAGCTGGTAAACAAACGAACAACGCCATGTTTGACTTGTGGAAAATCATCGGATTCCCTGGAAGATCATCTCGGACAAAGCCATGGAAATTTGATCACACATGGTCAGCCAGTACATCGCAGCCGACAAGAGGGAAGCAGGAGGACTCTGGTGACTTGCTCTCGTGGCTGATAGCCGAAATACATCTCCAGTTAGGCGGGGGCCTTGAGCCAGAAGAGCTGCAGACAGCAGGGCTCTCATCGACTTGGTCCGAGAGATACCGGTGGCTTTTGCAACAGAGAAGAGTAACACGTTCGGTTTGCCTCAAGTGCAAAAATGTGGTTGCACGACGAAAGCCCACCGTCCTGCCTGAATGGAAAATGATGCTGCAGGTACCTCGAGGTTTGCGTAAAAAAGCTCAGCCTTTCAACGACCTACTATCGGCCAATTTACAAGAGAAACGGGAGATGAGATGTCCGAGATGTAAGCAAACGTCAGAAATCGATATGATCGATAAATTCCAGCATGCGCCTGCGATCATGCTTTTTCAGATTATCAGATACACAGAGGAAGAAAAGAAAATCACGACAGAATATGCACTACCGGATACACTCGACCTGGCGCCATATCTGGATCCGCAACAATTCGGCAAGGGCAGCAAGTTGCCATATAAACTGGCTGGGGTAGTCTCACACGATAGTTTCGGTTTGCAGAACATCAACTCTGGTCACTATATCTCATACGTCCGTGGTGGCCAAACTCGTTCGCAGTGGTTCGAATTGAACGATGACACGGTCAAAGCGTGCAGCACATCTAATTTCCATGAGATAAAGCTGAACAAAAAGAAGACGACTGAGAAGACGCCGTACGTGGTACTCTACGAACGAGATTTTGCAAATGAGAAGATCCTGCCTGGACGAATTGCCTGCCATGTGGATGAAGGTAAGGATAGCGACGAGCCAGCCAGCCCCGAAAAACCTCCTCTCGGTCCACCACCAAAATCGCCAGAAATCCAGAAGGGATCGGACAGTCCTACGCACCCGCCAAAGCCGCCAAAGAAGCCTCAAGGTGAGGGCGACACGCCGGTTGATAACGGAGCAGAGGCTGAGAAAGACTCGCGAATTGTTGTTGATGGCCAGGCAGCCGACAAAGCTGCTGGAAAGCCCGAAGCTGAGCTCAACATTGATCTCGTCCTCGGTGGACTCGATCTGTCAATTCCTGTCATCATCAAAAACTTTGACTCATCAAAAGATCGCAAGGTTAAGCTGAAGGCAACTCTAACGACTTTTGCAGAAGATACTGGTGAGACGGAGGACAAGATTGTGGACTTGACCGAGATCATCAAGTACGATATTCTGAACCACGAGAAGCAGCAGAAAGTAGACAAAGCAAAGACAGACGCGTTTGAGCAGCTTCCAGAGGATCGCGAGACGTGGCCCGCGAAGAACGTTACGGCTGCAATCAATGCCAACAAGGAAGTCAACCGCCGACAGAAGAAGCTGACTGCCTGGAGAAAGAAGCACAGAAAGACTTACAAGCAAGGTTGGCGGCCTTACCATGGCCAACGACGTGCAGTGAAGAAGGTCGGAAAGAAGACAGATCCTAAAGGAAAGGATAAGACGGAGGCTTCCAAAAAGACCGGAAAATGAGCAGGGATTATTGTTTGATGTAGTACACGCGCATCTCGTTGTTTTCTGTTTTGATGAGAGAATTTGAATATTGCTAGTCAACTTCTTCGCAATGACACCAATCTTCCTTGTTCCAGCATTTGTCATTCAACTCCCTAACTTGTCAATGAACTTGCAGATTCCATGCTCGTCACGATCTAGCTGTCTGAAGCTGGTTGACCAGTGCCTAAGTAGTCTGGTAAAGCCTCGAAAGAAGGCCCATATTAAACTAGAAGTACATGCTGTCTATCTGTTCGGCAGCAAGAGCACTATGATACGATTGAATATGGCTGTAGACGTCAATCATATCTGTTTATTACACAAGTGGAACAGGTTGGTTGTGCTTCGACTGATGCCGGGCGAGGCCGGCAATGCTTAGTCTCTGCCTGAAGCACGAGATTTGTGCCTTAAGACCTTGATCTTACCCCTTTTTATCGCGGCAGGAGCAACCCCAGACAAATGAAAGTTCGGCTAAGGGCTTGAGAGTTCCACATGCCCTGTGGCTGCTGCGTTCGATGCTTTTACTGTGTTCCTAGTCTCAGAATCATCTTAGGTTGTGCTGAAGCATATAACGAGCAGTTATTGCTTGCGTGAAAACGGTCGTTGATACGATAGACCAGCTCGATGCCACGCTGTCGCCGAAAATACAGAAAGGATTCGACTAACAGGAAAGCAGGAACGCGTGACCCACGAATACGAATGGCAGGTGCGGCCCTGGAACGACATTGACAGCGGTACCTTGCATGCAAATCTTGATACCCTGTCTCGAGAGCAAGAAGCAACATTTCAAAATTGTTTAGGAACTATCCATGTCCTCGAGCCATGGTCTAGCTGCAGGAAATGCTCAAAACTACGGAAATGAGGATGCAGGTGCTCGAACAGGAATTGCAGGAACTAACTCGACAGTTACCAATGGCCATGTGCATACATCCACAATTCCCCAGATCGAACTCGATACCTCGTCGACTGCACCGGAGAACACAGCCCAGCGATGGCTACCCACGTCCAGCTCATCTCAGTCCCATGAGAGGCCTTCACCAACAGCGAGCGCCTTCCAATCACTGTCACTGGACATACCTTCTAGCGGCTTGAGTGAAGAGATCGGGACAGATAATCTCAAGTTCTCTGTACGTGGCAGCATGCTTTTCGACAACAAAAAGGCCAATGGCGCTCCTGCTGGGCATCATTTTGTGTCTACAAGAACGATGCCTGTAGTCAAAGAGCAAACACTACTCCACGAGAACGTAGTGAGCACCTCTAGGAAACGTGCCGTCACTACAATATCAGAACGACCACAGACCAGATACATGTCGTCTGATGAGGAGGCATTAGCGGAAAAAGTCAGAGCGTTTTATGCGCTAGGAACAGATGCTATTGCTAGTCAGGACAGTGACTCTGCCACAGCGAGGAGATTGAATTTCCGCTGGCAAGATGCGATGCAGGAGCATCGTGATAGTATGCTTAGCACTTCTCGAGCGACTTCAACCACGGATGTGTCTAAGCTGCCTCCAAGCCCAATAATCGCGCGTGAAGATAATGAGCTTGCAGGTGGCGCAGAGGACTGGCAAGATATTAACAATGCAGAAGTCGACAGATACGGCTTCATCGTTCCCAGGACGCCTCCAATGGATCCAGCAGATATTGCGAAAGCTGGCGGTGTGAAGAGGACTCCTACCGGCTCCGGTCAGGGTTTACAGCGGGTGACTACTTCTTTGCAGCTGGCATCCGAAACACCAAGGAGAAAACATACCATCAGGCGGAATCCAAGCAATGCTCGGAGCACGAAGTCGGAACTTGAAATCCCCCGTTCGCCATCCCAACGTTCTGTCCGTTCTACCAGAAGTGCTGTGGTCAATCGTCATCACTCAGCCTCGAGAGCTCTTGCCAATCGTTTACCGCACAATAAAGATAGGCGAACCTTGGACGAGGCAGGCGACATGCTTACCCTACCAAGATCTGCCACCTCGAACACCCTGACGAGGACTCTTACCGATGATGGCGCAAGCACATCCGCTACGTCTTTCGCCCCTATTCCCACACCACAGTCACGGCGTAAAGAGACTGAACGTCAAGAAAAGTGGCGCAAGATGGCGCGCGAGGTGCCTGCTAAGCCGGGGACCGTTGGTGGTGGTATGATCTTCACCTTCGATACCACTTCACCTAAGCTCATAGAGCGAACGTGGAAAGGTATACCGGACTCGTGGCGAGCTACGGCATGGTTTTCATTCCTTGCTGCTTCGGCCGAAAGGCACAATAGAAGATGTCCGCATGAGCCTTGTTTGTCTGACGACGATCTGAGTGCAGTCTTTCACGAATATCAAGAATTTAACTCACCCGATGATGTACAAATAGATATAGATGTGCCACGCACGATTTCCTCACATATAATGTTTCGTCGACGATATCGAGGAGGACAAAGGATGCTTTTTCGTGTGCTGCATGCAATGTCGATGCACTTCGCAGAAACCGGCTACGTTCAAGGCATGGCAGCACTAGCTGCCACTTTCCTCGCATATTACGAGGAAGAAAAAGCCTTCATCATGCTGGTCCGATTGTGGGAATTGAGAGGTCTGGAAAAGCTGTACAAACATGGATTTGGGGGTTTGATAGAGGCGCTTGATGACTTTGAAAAGTTATGGCTCGGTGAGGGCGAGTTGAAAAAGAAACTTGATGATTTAATGATTGGTCCTACTGCCTATGGTACACGCTGGTATCTTACTTTGTTCAATTACAGTATACCTTTTCCCAGCCAGTTGAGAGTCTGGGATGTTTTCATATTGCTGGGCGATAATCACGATGAACCGCTGCATGCCGCACAGCAAAGAAAGAGTAATGGAAACGTTGGTAATGATGGAAATGATGAGAACAATGAGGAAAAGGCAGATTTTGGCACTACACTTGATGTGTTGCATGCTACTAGCGCGGCACTGATAGACGGTATGCGAGATGTGCTTCTAGAGAGTGATTTTGAGAATGCCATGAAGGTGCTTACAAGCTGGATCCCGGTACAGGATGAAGATCTCTTCATGCGAGTCGCACGTACAGAATGGAAGATGCACGAGCATCGGAGACTGGCAAAAAAGAGGTCATAGTGTGACATGAACGAGAACCACGAAGTTGTGGGCAAGCTCTAGATCGTCAGCCTGAGCACAAGTTATTCGATAACAGAAGCGAGGCTGACAGGAATCAAAAGTGGCGTGTCGACTCAGGCCGGACACCATTTTGCTAGTGTTGTATATACCCATATAG
>JAKLMI010000098.1:0-32092 GCA_022813495.1 Pasadenomyces melaninifex
GCCCGTCCAAGCATATAATGAGATGCTATTTAGTGGGGATCGCGAAACCATGCTTCGTGCAGCCACTAGCTGGAACAGGTGGGAGTTGTCTATCTCTTTTCTGGTACAAGCTGAGGATGCATTCGCGAAGCTAGACGATGAAGACTGGCTTCTGCAGCACGCAAGGATCGAGGCACATTATTTCGCGCATGGAGGATTCTTACGGGATGGAAAGGAGCTGTTGCATCCTAACAACATCGAGCGCATCAAACAGATTCCAGTGTACATCGTACAAGGTCGTTACGATGTCGTATGTCCGCCAAAGGCAGCTTGGTCTCTGCACAAGCTCTTACCAAAGTCTGAGCTGCATTGGTCGCCGGAAGCTGGGCATAGTGCTCTTGAGCCGGGCACGAAAGAATTGCTGACGAAGATATGTGATCAGCTGCGCTGAGTCGACAGTCACGGTTTTAGCATCGGTATTCAACGTGAAGGACCTGCCTCAAGAAGCTGCGAACATGAGTTGCACTACCGAGAAGTGCTGCTTTAAGTGGCAAGTTTGCCGACCTCAATGAACGGCGCTCGAGCACGAAGCACTCATCCAGCCTTCACAATGCCAGTGACTTGGACTGCCCTATCAGCTTCTGGAATGAGCAATACTTCATGGCATGCTGCTTGATATTGCTGCGCTTGTAAACACAAAAGCATGCATGCACCATGGAATGTTCCTCCAATTGCAGGGTTACCTTTCCAGCCTTGCTAAAGTGACATTGACAAGGTAATGTATTTTCTGTTAATCATTATTCCTTCTTCGTGCTGGGAAATTTAGCCGATGCTACCGCACTTGCACCAGTGCGTGGAAATTTCTAACCGCAGCAAGTTTGGGCTTTTGCTGTGGAAGAGAACTATGGTCCGACCGCCTCTCTCAGCTACGCCACTACGAGAACAGCTTTAGCACCAGTAGTGCATAGTCACAATATTTCAGTATTTTTTAAGAAGCGAGCATTGAAATTTGCTGTCCAGGACATCCGGACTTAGATGACTGCTTATTCGCGAACCATCGATATTCTGCCATGAAAACCTACACTTCAGCAGCAGTAAGGTCACTTTCTTTTACGATGCCACTAACCTAGCCTTGAATCGCGACGATAGTCTAGCTGAATCCTCCTAAGAGCACTTCACCCGGCGACTCGACCACCCAGCTTTCTCGTCTTTAGTCTCTTTGTCTGGACCTAACTATTTACACTCGTGTCTTTGTGTCCGAGTCGAGCCTCACTACGGATATGCGACTGACAATGAAGCTGCTTAAGATAGCATGTCGTGCTCCAGTACTAACGATAGCAAAGATTATCTCCACAAAGCGTCGAAGATCACAACGCTCATGTATAGGCTGGCCTTCGTGGCTACCCAGGAAGGCAAAATGTTTAATGAAAGTATTAGCGAGTACGAAGATTCTCATACCGACGCTACAGCTATCCCACATGTCTTCTTCAGACCGTCAAGAACTCTATAAGCGGCTACGACGTAGCCTCTTCACCGGGCCAATTTTCCAGGCCATACACAGAAATGAGGCGTCAAAGCTCGATGATGTCGAAAACATCGATGATCTCCTTGAATTCATAGGGAGCAGACTCGATAGTCAGGTTCATCAACTTTTCCGTAAGACTGCATTTTCTAACGTTAACGCAATTGACGAGCGTACGATTTCATTTTTTCACCGACCAATAACTGACGAATTCTATGGCAGAATGGTCCCAGCACTTCATCTCGCCAGCTTGTTCCTGGAGCATTCCAAGCCATTCTTAATGATGCTCAGATATGCTGACCTTGAAGGAGATGCTAACAAGACCAGGTACGGTAGGCTACATCTAGACCCTGACTACAAGCCTACCGAAGAACAAGAAGCTGGATTCGAAGCAGAGTTGGCAGCCATGGCAGAGCGTATACAGATCTGCTGGCACGACCCAGGCAAAAGCACATGTGGTGAGGTATCTCATGGTGTCACAAACATAATACAGCTCAGGGAACTTCGTGATGCATCAGATGACATGGTGATACGAATTTCTTTTCACCATAAGCTATGGCACATATTTTCATCTCCGAAATTTCAACAGAAATCTTGGGAGCATAAATACGCGGTATGGCTGAATGTCGCAGTAATTCTGATGCACGAATTGTGTCATGCCATATTCTGGTGGCGGCAACGCCAGGAAGTGAGAGCTTACCTTACTAACGAGACAGTCACGACGCCCGATTCTTCAGACCCCGAGATAAAGCCTTTCACGGCCAGGGAGCTTGGGTTCACTTGGGAGATGCTCTACTTTCGAGGCTTTATGTGGATGGGCGGAAGCACAATGATGTGTCCAAACTGTCAGCAATTGGTGGTAAGTGAAAGATACGATGGCTCGTACGGCACAGTGTTGCACAGAAAGACCTTTGGTTACAAATCTCTCGGGAAGAAGAGCATTATACCTTACTCCACATTGTATAAATTCTTTCAGGAAAGTACATGGCCAGCTGGACCTGAAGAAGAGAGGAAAAAGATAGCAATGAACTATCTTCAGAACAACCACTATTATCGGCCAGACCTTAAATCAATGAAGCCCGTGCTGGATACTCGACGAACCAGTGGTTCAACTGACATCTCGCTGTTCAAAGATGTCCACAGTCCCGGCAACGACAAACCGAATCCATGTCCTTATCTTGAAAACAGTCCTGCAATTTTGCAAAAAGCGATATATGACGGCAGCCTCGTGAGTGCCGATTATCACTTTGGCAGACCCTCAAAACTTGTGAACAATAGCGAGATGCACCTCAACGAACATCTGATGGCCCACTGGAACATTGACGGTAGAATGTGGGCTAATGTAGACATAGATACCAACAGTTACCTTTCACATTGCACGACCCGTCAGGATGACACAAGCTCGGCCTCATCAAGCCCTGATGCACGCGAGCCTTATAGTTCAAATTCCCCAGAGACTGATGAACAGACCGACCAGGAGGCAGCTATGAGATCGATCTATGCCAACGAGCCACCAGCAGGTGCGATACTTTCGGACCAGACGGAAGCTACTCACGCACAAACTCCATCTGAGCCACCAGCAGTTGCTACACTTGTGGACCGGACGGAAACTACTCACGCAAACTCTCCATCTCCCAATGACGAGTCCCGTGGCAAGAAGGGCGAGAGAAAGAGATCTAGCGATTCCATTGCTGATGACAACGAACCAAGCGGAGCCACGAATAGCCCGAGTAAGAGACCAAAACGCTCTACCTCGACCGACGAAGCTTTAGCTGCTGATGATCAACTTTCAGAGCATATGTGAGTCATGGTATGTATGGCCGTTTGTAAGTATACGCAAAAGGTTGAAGGCGTGAGCTGAGTGCATGGTGATTTTGCATTGACTGACCTCCTGACCTTGGTGTCAAGCCCGCGTCGTTGTGCAATTAGCCAGTCAATGTGCCTCCGAACATCCTCGTGTCATCGCAGACTCAGCGAAAGTTCTGGGTCGAAAGACAGCAACAAGAAACACAACTTGACAGGCAGAAGAGTGCAGAAACCGCCCATGGCTTTAATGATACCTTGTAACATTAATCATTTTTCTTATCACTTATTCTACCCTCATCATCCCCTGTGCCTTTCTCTTCTTCCTTGCTCACCTCATCCTCCTCCTCATCACTATTATCATCCTCTTCGTCCTTTTCCTCGACTACACCCTTCTCCCCCTCTAGTTTCCTATACTTCCTCCGCCTCTTCTTCTCGGCACTCCTGCGCTTCTTGCTCTCCCGCTCTCGTTTCTTCTCAACTCTACTCTCCACCCCCTTTTCGAGTACTTCGACCTTTTCTGCAAGAATCCGACGCGCAATACTCTCGTTCTGAATTCGGGATCGTGTCGCCTGGCTTTTCACCACGATCCCAGTTGGTAAGTGAGTCAATTGAACAGCTGAGGAGGTCTTGTTGATTTTCTGCCCGCCTGGACCTGAGCCCTTGAGGTAGCGTTTGAATGTTTCTTCTTCAGGGACTTTGGGTTTCGGCGGCAATGGCTCTTTCTTGTGCTGTGATATGGTTGTCGTGAAGAGACGTGTCGGTCTGGGGCGACGTGCAGATAAGCTGTTCAAGCAGGGAAATGCGCACCTCCGCATGAAGCATAGATGTCGAGCTCAGAAGGGATGTGATTGTCAAGAAAGATCGAGGCTTTGGTGGAAAGGCCTCCAGTTCGAATATTCCCAGGCTCTTGAAGAGAGCAGATTGTGTCCCGAAGGTGAAGCCTGGAGGATGAGATTCAGGGCTCGTTCTTGGTCCGAGGTCCCTCTAAGCTTGTGGTTACCAGGCTTAAGATAAACGTAAGATGTCCTAAGGTGTCTTAAGGAATTCTAAGAAACCCTAAAGAATCCTAAGAAACCCTAAGAAATCCTAAGGAACCCGGTGGTATTTCAAATGCCCTGATTTAAGAATTACTACACATCAAGTAAGATGAACGGGCAGATGCCTTGGATAGAAGAGGACGATATTTGTGCTTTCTCATGTCCTGCTACAATCATCTCGAGCTCCTGCTCGGACCACCCTAAAACACAGTACATTCAGAAGTTCACTTCTTCTCCTTTGGTGCCAGCATGAGCTCTGGCTTCACGTGCTTGTCAAAGTCCTCTTCGCTTAGCGCCTTCAATTCCATCGCGCTCTCCTTGAGGGTCAACTTCTTCTTGTGTGCATTCTTGGCGACCTTTGATGCCATATCGTAACCAATGACGGGATTCAAGCAGGTCACGAGCATCAAGCTTTCGTGTAGAAGCTTCTCTATTCTTTCCTCATCAGCTTGCAGGCCATCAACCAAGTGTTCCACGAAGCCATTCATGCTGTCTGCCATAATACGGATTGAGTGCAACAAATTTCTGATCATCAGTGGCTTGAAGACGTTCAGCTCGAACTGGCCTGACAGTCCACCTACTGTCGCTGCGACGTGATTGCCCATGACTTGCGCTGCCACCATCGTCATTGCCTCACATTGTGTTGGGTTGACCTTGCCAGGCATGATACTGGATCCAGGCTCGTTTTCAGGTAGGATCAGCTCACCCAGACCACATCTTGGACCAGAACCGAGGTACCGAATATCATTCGCAATCTTGAAGAGGCTGCATGCGAGGGTATTCAGGGTTCCGGAAGCCTCGACTATGCTGTCGTGCGCTGCAAGGACTTCGAACTTGTTTGGTGCTGTGATGAACTTATAGCCTGTAGTCTTCGAGACTTCTTCCGCAATGGCTTCCGCGAAACCTTTGAACGTGTTCAGTCCTGTACCGACAGCTGTACCACCCTGAGCGAGCATGAGCAGATGTGGCATGTTGTATTCTATTCTCTCGAGGTTGCGATCCAGCTGTGCAACATATCCTGAGAACTCCTGGCCCAAGGTCAATGGTGTAGCATCTTGTAAATGTGTTCGTCCGATCTTGATAATTTTGTCGAATTTCTGTCTCTTCTCGTCCAGAGCATTCCTTAAGTTCTGGAGCGCAGGAACAAGCTTTTCTTGCAGGTCGAGCACAGCAGCTATGTGCATGACTGTCGGGAAAGAGTCGTTGGAGGAAGCTGACATGTTGACGTGGTCGTTGGGGTGAACTGGTTTCTTGCTGCCCATCTCACCGCCCAAGATCTCAATGGCTCGGTTGGATATGACTTCGTTGGCGTTCATGTTTGACTGAGTACCACTGCCGGTCTGCCACACGACAAGTGGGAAGTGGTCGATGAGCTTCAGCGATGCGACTTCCTCAGCAGCTTGTACTATCGCGTCTCCAACTTTCGAATCTGGACATCATCAGTCGTTAACTACACCTTCAACCGTTGTCATGCTTACCGAGGCCATATTTCATGTTCACCTTCGCAGCAGCTCCTTTCAATATGCCGAAAGCTTTCACGACTCCTTCCGGCATGCGATCTTGTGGCTGATTGATCTTGAAATTGCCCAGGGACCTTTGTGTCTGAGCTCCCCAGTATCTTGTGCTGTCTACCTCTATAGGTCCGAAAGCGTCTGACTCTGTCCTCGTACTTGCCATGCTTGCGGTCGTGCTGAAGTATGCTGCTATATGTCGACTGGGTAGTATGCTGCTCTGAGCTTTCGATCTGAGGTACACACGCTGTGACAGAGGAGAAGCTGGAGACAATCGCAAACATGTGGTATTTATCTTTGCTATACTCCGCAGTTGTGATCTCGCGGCAGCATGTGCGCTTCCAGTGCTGATTCTAGCAGCCATGACGCTGCCAGTAGTTTCGTGTGCAGGTGCGAACCTCGGCGCAGGTGTGTTCGCAGCTTCCTGCTCAGCGACAAATTGACGGATGCTTCGATAACACGAGCTATAAAGCTGCTTATAAGGTGATGAACAACAAATCTTTAAACCTTTGGTACTACTTTGGGCAGTTCATGCTGGGAATCGTCACAGCTTTGGGGAAGCTTTTTATTCAAGTGAACGTCAATTACGGGTGGATTCGGGGCCGGATAGTGCACCGTCACCATGTCAAATAAAATGTATGCGAAAAAAGGGGCCAGTTGAACATTTATTGGGTGTGTACATTATACTTCAGTGATACTATACAATGATGTACTTGTTTATCTGATAAGATGAGCCTGTTCAGCTGCGAAGAACTTTTTGGATTCGAGACACCTTTCTGATTTACACCCTTGACATCTCAGACCCATCTGTGTCGAACATGCAATGCCTGAGTTGAGATGTGCTTTGGCGATGTCAGCCAGTGCTCGAATGAAAATAGGACTGCCGTTCAAGCTCTCAGCTCGCTTGACACCTGGATTGTTTTGAGCATCCTCGTGCATAACCTCCAGATCAATTTCATACAGTGTCTCAATATGGTCGCTCGTGAAGGCGATGGGGACCAGGACCAGATCGGTTTGCCCTCTGGCCACATATTCTCGCACGGTGTCACTCGTCTGAGCTCCGAGCCATGCTGATGGTCCGACTTGTGACTGCCAGCACAGGCGGTAGGGGTTAGAGAAGCCAAGTCGTGCCATCACTGCGTACACAGTAGCAGCGACTTCAGCTGGATATGGGTCGCCTCTATTCACCACACTCATTGGCAGACTGTGCGCTGAAAAAAGCAAAACAACATTCTTCCGTCGTTCTTCCGGATAAGTTTTTAGTTGTGCCTCGATATTTTGTGCGAAGGCTTCGACCAGACCGGGATGCGTTGGCCAACGATCGATCACACTCCAAGTGATGGACCCAGGTGGATGCATGTCACCTGAAGCCCGCTTGCCTTCTAATCTGTTGCGCCATTTCCAAAGCTCGTTCAGAGAGCTACCAGTAGTCGAGCATGAATATTGTGGGTACTGTGTAAACGCGACTGCTCTTCCACCTTTGCCATTGCCGAAGCCATCCTGCAACATCTGCTCGTACATGTGTTCTGTCAGAGGATTTGCGTACCGGAACGCGACGTATGGCTTGTGGGGCGCTGTTTCGGGCGATATCTGATCTAATATTTTGCACATTTCTTCACACTGGTATTCTGACCACTTTCTTATCGGTGAGCCGCCACCTATGTCCGCATACTGCTTCTGTATCTTCGGCGTTCTTCTTCTCGATATAAGTGGCCCGAGGTAGTTCTGTAATCTGCCCAATGGTATCAGATCGCCATCAGAAAATAATCTGCTCAAGAAACCGCCAACTTCATCTGTGGTAGCTGGACCACCCATGTTCATGAAGACCATAGCTGTAGGTCCATGCCTGCTCATAGAATTTTGTGTTACAGGTGGTGCGACAGACGCCATGCATGCCTTCTGCAGGCTCTTTTTGGTGCAGGATTTCAAGACTGGGCGTGAGGATGTAAGCTGGAGCACTTTCGCCGCCATGTATGGCGATCGAGTAGCCATCGCGATGGCTACGATGAAACCCTGCAAACGATCGTTCGATTCTCTGCGTCCTCCGTGTTACGAAATGGCAGTACGATGACCTATAATAGAACAATGACAAAGTAGATAATAAGCAGTAGCGGCGACTACGACTCGCGAGTCATGCTACACAAAATTGTTCGCAACCGACCAGATCTGGACTGTCCATCGACTTGCATGACGATCTCAATTTCACCAAGCCAATAAGATTCGACCCGGAACTAATGCTTAGGCAGTCGCGTCCAGGCATGACTTCGCGCCTGGGTTGAACGCGTAAAGGACACCTGACGCGTGGCTTCCTGATCTATCTGCAGTCATAGTTTCCTTCTACGAAGTTGCTCATGGATTTGTGCTTCTGACACTTCCAGCAGCGAAGATGTCAGGGCTACCATATAGAACAAAGGAGGGCGATCGTCCTCGAGATGATGATGAAGAGGAGGAAGAGGAGATTGATGAGTCTGGGTACAAGTCTGTACAAGATGCAGTCTTATTCGCTATTGAGGTTAGTCCTTCGATGATGGCAAAGCCTGATACGAAATCCTCGAAAGCAGATACAAGTTCTCCATTAGAGGCTGCTTTAAAATGTGCTTATCACCTTATGCAACAACGAATTATCTCCGCTCCCAAGGACTACATGGGCATTCTTCTTTATGGCACCAAGAAGTCGAAATTCTATGGCGAGGATGAGACGACTCGTGGCGGGTGGTCCTTTCCGCACTGTTATCTTTTGACTGATCTTGACATTCCTGAAGCTGAAGATGTGAAGAGACTGAAGTCTCTTGTGGAGGATGTTGACCCAGAAGACCCTAATCCTGAAGGTATTTTCGTGTCAGCTGATGAACCAGTATCGATGCATACTATGCTCTTTTGCGCGAATCAGATCTTCCAGCAGAAAGCTGGCAACTTCACCTCAAGGAGGCTGTTCATTGTGACCGACAATGACGATCCTCACTCTGATAGTAAGCAATCTCGCTCACAAGCTACAGTCCGTGCGAAAGACCTGTACGATCTGGGTGTCATTATCGAGCTATTTCCCATCTCATCAGCTCGGCATACCTTTGAGACGAAGCTTTTCTGGGACGATATCGTGTACAAATCGAACCCTTCTGATCCTGACGCCATCATGTATAATCCAACGTCTTTCACCGATGTCGATTTAAAGCAACTCAGGACAGGTACGACCGACGGCATTACTCTGTTGCAGTCTCTGTTGTCGACGATAGCTTCCAGGGCAACGCCAAAACGTGCCCTGTTTTCTGCAGCTCATCTTGAGCTTGCACCGGATCTGCGTATAGGCATCAAAGGCTTTCTGCTGTACAAGCACCAAAAGCCTGTTAGAAGCACATATATTTACGTTGGTGGAGAACAACCAGAAATCGTGAAAGGCTCTACAACATTTTTTGCTGATGATTTCGATGGGGGCTCCCGCGATGTGCAGAAAGTAGACATCAAGAAAGCCTACACTTTTGGTGGTGAGCACGTCAAGTTTTCCAAGGAAGAAATTAGCAAGATCAGAGATTTTGGCACTCCAGTTGTTCGGCTTATTGGTTTCAAGCCTATCGAGAAGCTGCCGCTATGGGCTAACACAAAGACGTCCACATTTATCTACCCTTTCGAGGAAGACTTCATTGGTAGCACCCGAGTTTTTAGTGCATTGTATCAGAACATGATCAAGAAGAAAGTGTTTGGCCTGATGTGGTATATACCGAGGCGAAATGCAACACCTGTTCTTGCCGCCATGCTACCAACATTGAGTGCTGACGATGAAGATAACAGAGCCAATCAGGCTGCAGTATCAGCTACAGGCTGCCCGCAAGGATTGCATTTGATACCACTACCATTTGCGGATGACCTACGACAAAATCCACCATCAATGCACGAGAAGTCTTTGCGCGCTCCGGATGAGTTGGTCGACAAAATGATACCCATAATCGAGCAGCTCAATCTACCAGGAGCCAGGTATGATCCTTCGAGGTATCCAAATCCCAGTCTCCAGTGGCATTACACGATTTTGCAAGCAATCGCGCTCGAGGAAGACCTACCAGAGACACCGATTGATAAGACCAAGCCGAAGTATAAGCAGATTGACAAGCGTATAGCGAACTATGCTATCGAGTGGGGTAACGAATTAAACAAGGTGTATAAAGAACATATTGCGGAAAATCCTGGGGCTGCAAACTTAGGCGAGAAGCGGCCTACGGCGCGTAGCGCGAAAACCAATGGCGAAGCGCCGTCCAAGAAAGTCAAGAAGCAAGACACAGATGCTGACAACGAGGAAAAAGTGAAGAAGGCTTATGGAAGGGGACAACTGCAAAAGCTTACCGTGGCTGATCTCAAAGCGTTTGCAGGCATGCACTCTATTGACCAAAAAGGACTGAAGATTGACCTCGTGGAAAGAGTAGAACAATATCTTGATCGGAAGCAAGCATGATAAGGTACGCCATGTATCTTTACGAGTAAATATGAGCAACGACTTTATGACAATACGAAGGTACAACGTAACAATGGTAGTGCTACAGAAGCCGTAGAGCTTGGAGATTATTGAGAGCATGTCTGCTCTAAACGACGATGAGAAGTCACTCATGATAAAGCCCACTGTATTCCCGGGTGCTGGTAATGCTGAGGATTTTGCGCTTTAGCAAAAGTGAAAAGCGTGAGTAATCACGCTACGATCAAGCTGATCCACTTTCACTTTCACTTTCGGGCTTTGACCGTATCAACTGTCTCGGCTGACCTGTCCTGTACAAACACATGAATTCAGGCATCTTATCTCAAGCAACAGGTTACTCTGTTTAGTCTTCGAGTGTCAAAATCCATCAATTCGATTTGCAATACATTTTGTGAGCATTCTGGATCCGCCAGTTATCAGATAGAGGTTATGGACTCGTCGCGTCTCACCATTGACCTCGTCCCTACTGGACCGAGGATACGGGATTTGCCATTTGTCAATCATCTAGCGGACAATGGAGCAGAGTCGTTGCGATCAGACAAACTCGTTAATGATGGTTTCGGTAAATGGCACAATGTGGTCGACGACGAAGCTCAATCGAAGCTCGTCAGTAAAGCGACCATTTTCAGCTCGCCTGTACCTTATTGGGACAGCTACAACGATTCTGGGGGTGATCCAGAGCACGAAGTCATGAATGATTGGGCCTGTGGTGAAGGCAATGAATGGAAGGCCATCGACGAAGAAATTGGTGATCCCGAGGACAACTTTAGGAAGCTGTATGAAGGCATTGCCAAACTGACGAATCTGGTCAATCTTGAGCATGCTGGACTCGCGTTCATGCGCGACTGTGTTGCAGACGAAGCGTTTGAGCCCGAATATGACCACTTGCGTTGCGCAGAAATTGAAAGAATTGAGTACCGGACGGAGGTTCTGCAGCATTTCTTCAAAGCCCTGTCGAAGCGTCGAGAGATACCAGAGTATACGCCGGTACGGACACTTTCCATCACGAACTTACAGAATTATCCTTTGCCCGAGTTGACCACGTCCGAAGACTTCAAGAACGTTATTAAAGAAGTTCAGCACCTCCATCTCTACTTCGCGATCGAAGTGGATGAGCATGGCAGCAAGTACGGTGCGCAAGAGCTATGGACCGCTATGCCCTGGCTCGAAAACCACTGGCTCGCACCTATCGCAGGTCAGCTCAAGACATTGGAGCTATACTTCGCCGAGTGCTGGGGACCGCTTCCTGGTTGGTTCAACACTAAGCTCAACTTTCCTGCTCTGGAGAAGCTGGTCGTTGGTAACTACTGTTTCGCACATTCTGATCAACTCGACTGGATCCTGAATCAGAAGAGTCTCAAGACATTACACTTTCATAGCTGCTCGATCACATCGTATATCCGACTAGCGAGATCATCAGTTGTGGATTGGGGTGTCCGTACGCATGAGTGGACCGAGCGAGACATCAAGCCGTTTGGCAGTCACGAGCGAGACGATATCTGCTTCGACTACAAAGGTACCTGGGCCGAGATCTTTGACCGTATCCAGCAAAATCTTTCGCAAATCGTCGACTTTAAGCTCATTAACAAGGATGAGTGGGATCATGCCGGATATCAAGAGGTAACCTTTGGTTGCACGGATCAGCTGGAGACAAAGTTGGTGGCTGCGAGATACAACAATTACAATTGTGGCGTGTGTCCGTCCCCATGGGTGGAAGAGGAAGATATCTCAAAATGGTCTGATGACAAGAAAGGCTGGGAAAGACACTACACCAGTCGGGGCGAAGTTACCGAAGCAGCGGACCAAGAAGCTCTCCATAGTCTTCTAAAAGCTGTCGCCTGGCGACGGAAGGAAAAAGGACTTCAATAGTTCGTGCGGTCCGGATCATGCGAGGCACACGTGCACTGATCTCTGAGCATCCATGTATAGTCCGAAACTGCTGGTGGAGGCTGGAAATCATCTGTTTGCCTGCCAGGTCTTGTGTGATTCTGAGGCCTAGCGTTTGTCTGAGCCTGCCTTCGATCTTTGTTGAAGAATACCCAGCTGAGTTGCAACAGATGATCGTTGTTTGATGCCTGAAGCATACCACATTGACAGCCTTAGAAACGCTATGTTTTGATAAAGGTTTCTAGGCTCGCCTGTAAAGGCTCTTTGCAGTGGCGCCCACAGCTATGCCTAAATACTTGGGATTTTGGTGCTTGCGAGCACAACTATACAGATAGCAGGACCTCCACAACTCATAGCATGTATTTCCGTAAACAACAACGACCATTTGAACTCGTCGTCGTTGCATTCATCCATTCGTGGTTTTTCGCCGCAATCATGATCTTTTCACAATGGTGGCTGCCAATGTTGCCAGTGGTGTCACGTGGCGTTTGTTGTTTGGTCCACAACACGCGTCACTACACGCTCGTCCTTTCTAACCACGTAACTTTGTAAGCTCATCTCTTTCATCGCCAACCGCTATTCCATACAACGCGCAACATGGAAGGACTTATCCCCAGCAACGTGGTCGCATCAAGCCTGAGGGCTGCCAGCAAGGGCAATCCGAACAACGCGATCGCGATCGTCGCACACTCCAACAGACGCCTAGCAGAAGAACTATCTAAGCTCTGGACCGCGACACAAGACGTGAAAGCTGCGGACCAACAGCATAAGATCAATGCTGAGGCGTTGAGACTGCAGCAACAGACAGCCCAGTTGCAAAAAGAATATCAGCAAGAAGTTGAGGCTGCCGAAGCTCCACCAGCTAACCTCGAGGACATGATCGACCCCAGACTCATGGAAGGTAGCGAACCCGGCACGCAAGCCATGGAAGGTGTTTTCGATCCCGCATTACTGGCACCTGTCGCACAAGCTGCATACGGACATGACTACGGGCTTCAGACGCAGCCACAACATTACCAACCTCAACCCCAGCAACATCAGTATCCTGAGGGTCCACTTTTGCAAGATAATCACATGACTCAATCGGACTATATGAATCATGCGCACAGAATGCAGAATGGCCAACAGCATAACGACTACAATCCTCAAGATCTTGCCGCGCAAGCGCAAGCTCACTACCAGTATCAACAATTGCCTGTACGTTGAGATCACCCCTTGCGCGTCAACATTATGTCTTGTACTTCCAGCGACGTGTAGGATATCAACACGCTTCATTACCATAAGACATTAGGCAGACGATCGCATTCCATCAATTCACTCAAAACTTGCAACAAAACTCACCATCACGGACACGCATGTATGTTTGATTAGTAAGAATTGGCACCACGCCAAATGGAAGAGCTTGCAAAAGTCGCCATCGAAGGAAGAATGCTTACCATACATGATTACCATTACATCGACCCTCCAGCGCGATTTACTACAAGACTTTCCTAGCATGTCGCCATCAGGATGGAAGCCTTCTGCAGCTTTTCCAGTATGAGTCTCGGTAAGATGACATACACTTTATGAATGGTCTTGCCAAATCTCCTGAACGACTCTTGTGCCGAATGCCTAATTTTCGACGAATAACCCTTTTCTACTGGCGGAGGGGCATCGCCGTCTTCACGATGAACATATTCACACCTTTGTATCGACAAGGATTGTTGTCTGGGCATGGCATAATTCGAGCACTCATACGCCACGACTCTGGCACGAGTATTCCCTGCCTATTGACCTTATTCGCGACTGAACACGTCTACCACTCCAAGTTTTTTTTTGACTCATGCTCAGGGGACGTCGTTACATTAGGTGAAAAGTCTGAGGACCGTTTTCGGTAGTGGTTTCTCTGGCGAACCCGGCTTCTGCGCGACCTAGAATGGAAATAGGAAATGGCGTTTCTGGCGCAGATTGCGCAACAAAGGATGCGAGGCTGGCTTTTGTGATAATACTAATGCTTGTAGTATAGTTGAAGCTCAATGCTTTCATTTCCTACTTTCAGTGGCTGTTGCTAGAGCTCCTTCCTTCCATGCTTGCATTTTTCGAAATTAATTTCAGCGCGTCCCTGTGCGGAGTAAGGCACGGACGTTTCAGATGCTGCGGTATGGATGTTTGTGTTATTTTGAAACGTCTCGACATGGTTCGAATTCGCCTGATGATGTTATCTTGACCTTGTTGAATCAATCGTTACTACCAATGTTCTCACGGCGATCAATTCAGTACTTCTCCTCACCAACTTCAAATTTTCCCCCAGAAGCAAACCAGGCTGCCATAATCAGATCACACAGATCTCTTGCTTCACCATCTTTCAGCGGCATATGATGGCCACCTTCGAAATCCATCTGGAAGCACTCATCGCCATCGCAAACCTGTTTTAAAATCTTGCAGCCCTCAATGATATGGTCACTCCTGCCCCATGCATGCACAGTCGGCACACTCTTCAACAGCTCATAGTCCTCCTCTTTCACACCCTCATGTAAAGCAATAGGAGGATACGGTCCTCCCACCATAACCCCGAATTTGAACTTCCAAACACTTCCACCAAGCTTATCCCTCTCCTCAATCTTCTGCCTTAGTAACAGCCCGGGCACGAGTCTCGCTCCCTGACTAAACCCCATCACACCCACGAAACTCTTCACACCACCATTCTCCTCCATTACCTTCAACAAATTTCTGTCTAGGCGTGTGACTTCTTCAGCTGGCGTTTGCTCGATCTCATCTTCACCCAATTTGAATCGTCTATCAACCCAGCGATAAAACGGCGCACAGGAAGCGAATACGTCCATGCCGAAGCCGGGTGCTCCTTCGATTTCTGCTTGAGCGAAGACAAAGCGGAATTTAGATTGTAGATTCCAGAGTACACGACGGGACTGAATTTTGAAGACTGTTGCGTTAGAGCCTCCGCCGTGGAGGCAGAGGATGGCTGGTAGAAGATTGCCATTTGAGTCATGCGCTGGTTTTGGTGTTGTGGAGCGAGATGTGTTTGGTGTGCCGTTGGCGGAAAGGTTTTGACCTGCTGAGGTCGACATGATATGGATGTGCGATTCAACGTTAGTAGTAATGGACGTCTTGGTTGTCAGGATTCCGGGTTTGAGTGTCTGAGATGACCCTGGCCTTGTCTATTCCTTATGTCTATTAGCTCGACTTATATCAATTGTCGAAGAAACTCCGGCTAAATCATGTGAACTTTATCGTTGTAAGGTGACACGCTCATCGAAGGTAGACCAGCGTACTAGAGATAGCTCACAACGTAGTTTATATGACTCTTGAAGCTCAAGAGTAAATCATGATATGAAAAGGCTATATTGTACAGCATAAACCTACAAGTGCTGATCATGGTGAGCACTCTCCATCACGCCTGATCTATTTTTGCGTCAGGCCGTCAGGCCATTTCAGCGCATATGGGCTTCAACAAGCCTCCATAAATGCACCAATCTGAAGCAGCTTTCTGACCTCAGCTCGGGTTTCGCTTGACTCTAAATGTTGAGAGTGATAGGCACTAGGGATTGCAAGATCTCTCCTTGCGAGTAGCGCCACTGTGGAAGTGATAGACCAACTTGTGAATAAGCAATGCGAGCCATTCAGCGCCAGTATCAGACACATAAGGGGAAACCCCGAAATGATAGATTCCGCAGTGATGCTTCATGATTTGTTTGGATCTTCGGAACTGCTATAACGATTGCTGTAGTGATTGCTGAAGCTGCAGAGTGCCGAGATCTGAGAAAATCGCATCTTCGAATGAGTATCGCACTAGTCCACGATTCTGCCATAGAATGGCACACCAAAGGCCTGTAGCAACAATCGCGCGTCTTTGTCGGCCCGTGCTGTTGTATGGACTGTGACGTGCATTCCCGGGATCATCTTTGGTGGGTACATGTCATAGTTGTTCTCGATTTCTGGAAACGTGCCTATAACTTCCGGCTCGAATCCGAAGGTCAAGTTGCCCGAGTTGTCTCCTGTGGTAGCTCTGACACCCCTGTAATCTTTGATTCTCGGCATCACGACGTTCACTAGCTTGTCTAAGAAGTGATACATTGCCTCACCCTTTAGATCTACCGTATGCGCAATTGGTGTTCCGGCTCGTAGCTTGAAACTTTGGACATCATGTCGTGATTTGTGGTTGATCACGCGCTGACCTGTGATCTCTTGAAGTATCATACCTGCGACGTGCAGTGGCGCTGATCCTTCCTTAACGACTTCACGTACAAACGTGTGTACTGTTACCCTTTCAATCATGGGTACGTTCCTAAATGTAATTGGTTTTCGCAAGAGTCGCAGCACATCTCCACCTCGTGGTCCTCGCAACTGTCTGTTTTTGAAGTATGGATTCTCGCCTACCCAGTGCCGTAATCGTTCACCTTTTTCAGGAGCTCTGAAGCCTGGCGGTCGATGTTGATAAGCCAACGTCATATAGTCTGCTGCGATCGTACTGTGATAGGTAGTCTCTACACGTGATTGAGAGAAGGGACCAGGAGTGAACTGTCTGGAAGCTGGATCTGTGGAAGGAGGCGGCCGATGAGGTGCCAACCGGCCACGATCATAACGAGGAGAACGATATTGGTATCTGCTAGTTTTAGTTTCGCCCCATACAAGTCGATTCACTCTTACCTGGCGGATGGCAGTTGTTGCTTTTTCTTTTCTCGAAGACGTGTTGGCTTCAGTGGATCGAAGTCTCGCGCTTGCTCTTCTGAAGGGAATGGCAGATTCCAAGTTTCACTATTTTCGAGTTCTTGTATAGGGTCTTCTGCCACTGCTGCTGCCGTTGATGCTGCTCGACGCAGCTCTTTCCGGCAAGAATTACATATCGATTGGGTCTTTAGTAGGCGCATCGGGCGCCAGATTTGTCCAGAAGCATTCATCGCTGCTGCTACTGCTGATGCTGCTATGGCATGAATGGCGCATTTGCTCGATGCTCATGGTCCTTACGAAGTACATTCATTGGCAGCAAGTGCAGCCAAAAGTTATGGATGCCTGGCGTTTTTGCGGCGAGCAGATTAGTTAAGGCAGCAAGTAGGGCCTAGAACCGCAGGGCTTAGCTCCGAGCTCCAGGCGTGCCCGTGGTCCATGAGCCTGACAGAGGAACTTCTTCAGTGCTCAATCACCACGTTGCCCTTTTGTACCATACTACTCATATCTCCTCTGCGCAAAAGTCTGTAAGACCTGCAGACATAGCGCCTTCACTTGTGACTGTCAATGGCAGGCACATACAAACAGTGGTCTACCTCGAAACATTCTTCCTAACATAAGCTCAAAGGGTCGTAATGACCACTTCGCCCTACCTCAAACTATTATGGAAACGCACGCCGAGGAGGCGTCGAAGTATGTCCAGCACCTCGAGAGATTTCTACGCATGCTGATCATATTACAGAGCCGTGATATCGGCTATCAAGAAATTACAACATGCTTTGAAGCAGAAAGAACCAGACTATTCAGTCTATGAACCAGCCCTCGAGAAAGTACGAATTCGATCAGGCAATCTAGCCTTGATCAACCTACTTGCCGATCTGCCAGCCGACGAAGTCGAGCTCAAGCTATGGAACTACCACGTGGAAGTCAATGGCAAGTTCAAGGCATGGCTAAAGGTATTTCGTGAAGGCGAAGGACGAAAGAAGCACGTCGAAAGGCGAAAGGCAGAGAAGCTCTATGTTGACTTTATCAAGGCGAGTCAGCGCTTCTATAGAGCCTACATTGGTCGATTGATCGCCAACTTCTCGAACATACCCAGAGTGTTCGATATTGCACAGAAGCTTGGTCAAAGTGGCCTAGCTGTACAAACACCAAAGCCTGCCACCGATGCGCAGAAAGCCATTCTAGAGCAGTCGTGCAAGCTCTGCGTTATTCGACTTGGTGATCTGTCGCGATGGCGCGAGACTGAGCTGCAACTGAAAGAACGCAATTGGGGTCCTGCTAAGGGCTATTACAAGCTTGCTTTGGGCTTGGATCCTGCTGAAGGTACCTGTTACAATCAGCTTGCTGTGATTGCCAGAAATAGCGACGATCATCTCGGTGCGGTGTATTACCTCTACCGAGCCACCGCCGTCGCTAAGCCATTTCCTACTGCTGCGGACAATATCAAGGCCGAATTTGAAAAGCTACTGGAGATTCGGACGGAAGAGTCGTACGGCTTGATCGACCGATCCGACGATGACCTTGTGAGCTCTCTGGAGAAACGCTTTCTGGCTTTTCACGCTCACTGCTACCTACAACCGTATGATTTTGTATCGTTCAGCCAGAGGGCTCGTGACATCCTAAGCATGATCGCCACTGCGTTCCAAGATCCTGACACCAAGTCGAGCGTGCTTGATCATTTTTTGCAGCGAGCTTGCCTGGTCAATCTAGCCGCTGAACATTTGGCGAAGCGAGGCATAACGAAGAATGTATTGCACAAGAAACTGAATGGTGCAGAACTAGCTCAGGAAACTGACCGGAACTGCCAAAGCTATTTCTTGTTCCAACGCTTCAACTTGGTCACGTTCAAAGATTTACTAAAGGTTCTGATGCGAGAGCTAGGCGATGCACCGGCAGAACCAAGCACGGACTTGTCACAGCTTTCTCCCATCGTCCGTCGTGTCCTAGCTGCTTTGAGGCAGTACAGCAGCTGGCTTCTCAGCCACATGCAAGACCTGATTGAGACCAAGTTCAAATCGACACGTACTTTACTGGAGGATGTTATGAAGATATATGCCACTGCGATGAATCTTCTCAAAGCCCATGTCGATGTCTTCATTTCTTCCCAGGTGGGCTATCTGCTTGACGAGGACGAGAGGACCCTGTCGTTCTCCGCGTACTCTGACAAGGTTGTGGAATTGAGGTTCTATGGCGCCGACAAGAGCCAACCCAAGCCAACGAGAGAGGACCATGGTAATGACAAGGAGCTGGTAGAAGAGCTTGCTGAAACTCATCTTCGAGCCATGGATCTTGTCGTTGACGCTCTACGACTCTGCCGGCAGCAGGTGAGTCCTTGACGATTTTGTTATATTGACATCGTTACTAATGTAAACAGGAATCTCTCGGGTTGACATTTGTGCCTCTAGAGTTGGATAATGAGACACGCATTTTTGTGGCGCTACAAATTCCAGAGGCTGAAGTGCCTCAAGCGCCTGCATCACCGCCTAAGCAAGCCTGGAGAGGTCGAGCTCATGCTCAAGCTGCCTCGCTAAACGGAATTAGCGCTCCAGCTTCTCCTGGTCGACCTAGTTCTGCTGCTGGTATGCCACCACCTTCTGCGCCGTCAGAGGACGTTGAGATGTCAGAACCGCTGCAAGACGTGACCAGTCAGAGCAACAACATATCTGCGAATGGTCACCAAAACTCGCAGCTCCCCGACAACAGCGATAACATGCATACTGCTCCACAGGAACTTCCTGTTAGTGCAAGCGCAACGTTCAATAGCTCAAGCATTGTGACAGGCACGCCTGTATCTACTAGCAGTGTCAAGTTGACGGCGATGGATTATGTTCGACAGATGCAGCAACGCGCTTCTGGTGTCAGCCCAGTTTCTTCGCGATCTCCAGACTCAGCCATGCGGGCTGTTCAACCATCGTTACCAAGCATCTACAATACTCCTTTCGCACCAACTCCGATTGAGCAAGCCCAGCTTACACCAAAAACAGGCAACTCATCAAGGTCGCCAGAATATGCATCGGCCGAAATGACTACCAGCGCTATTATGTACAACAATCAAGCCTCACCATCACCAAAGTTTCCAATTGTTGGACATCAATCGCCCTCGTTCAACAAGACTCCTACTGGCATGAATGAAATACTAGCAGCATTCCAGAACAAGGAACGGACGCCTTCACCATTTGCTGATTCGGGTGAGAAGGTCTTTCAGGGTCGAAGCCAACCAAGAACAACGCCACGGTCACCTGCTCCTTTTGGCGTTATTGGGCAACCACGGGCCTTCTCATCCGCGACACCTCCCAATAGTCAAGGATAGGCACACTTTACTGGGTTACGCCATTGCTGCCTGAAGAAACGCCACGAGGAGTCAAGCAAGTACAGATTGCAAACTTGCTATAGCACATCAATAGATCCTGACCAAGCGTGAGGAAGCTGGTAAAGAATCTTGCGCTTATTCAAGCTGGAGATGAAGTCGATCATCCCTCGTGCTTTTGATCAACCCCGGAAATTCCTGCAGTAATAGACTAAGATTGTTGGCACTGAGCAGGTGCAAAGTTGGCACGAATGACGGATAGAGCCTCGAGCTGAGAGGTTGGAGAAGAAGCTGGAATGCTATCTGTCGGTAGCACATCGAGTCAATTACCTTGGTTGGTATCTATGGACATCATTGGTCAAGCGCGCAGCCGGAATGTGCCGGCGTGGACTTTTGTTGAAAGAGCCACCAACGCCGCGCTATGCTTTTATCTATTGTCTATCAGAATGCACGAACCTATGCTTTCTATTGGTCGTCCTTGCCATAGACCTTCTTTGGGAAGGAGTAACTTGGGCCCAACTCCTGCAAGCTGTTCTTGGCCAACCACTGACCCTTCTTAACACAAGTCTCGAGATCATCACCACTCACAATACCAGCCAAGAAGCCACCAGCAAAAGCATCACCAGCACCCGTGGTATCGCAAATCTTTTTCTCTTCAATAGCAAGCACAGGATATTGTCTAACCTTATCCTCTCCCTGAACCGCAACGATCGTCGGCTCCGTGCCCTGAGTGATAATCACCGTCCTCGGTCTCTGCTGATTCTTCTTGTCGCTCTTCGCGATCAACTTTGCGATCTCAGGAATATCCTTGGTCTCATGTCCGTTCGTGCTCGCCCACGTCACCGCCTCATTTTCGTTTCCGAAGATATAATCGCAGTACGGCAATATCTGCGCGAGCTGGTCCTTGAAGAACTGTGGAATGAACCCAGCGGATAGACCTAGCATGAAGACCTTGTTCGTGGCAGCGGCGTGTTCTGCGAGGGCCATTGCGGCTGGGACGCAGACTGTCAGGTGGTAGCCGCCTACGTAGTAGACTTTGGAGGCTTCGACCATGGACCAGATTTGTGGTTGCTTGAGGTGGTCGACTTTGTATTCGTTTGCGGCGGCGAGGTCGGTGCACATTGTGCGGTGGTGGTCTGTGATGATCACTCCGCAGCGGCCGGTTTTGGCTTTTTCGTCGACTCTGTATTCTACGTGGACGCCTGGATGTCGTTAGCTGTGGTTCGAAGTTCTTTGGGGTTTTCTTAGAATGTGATGGACTTACCCTCTTTCTTGCATGCTTCTCTGAGAATGTTTGCATATTCATCGTCACCTACGCAGCCGACGTACCATACTGATCCTTCGGGAAGCATGTATTGTGCTCCTCGAGCAGTGTTTTGTGCTCCTCCACCAGCAATGAGCTTCGCATTGTGGTTGTTGATCAGGTCGTCGTAGAGACCTAGTTGATGTGGTTCTGCGAGGACTGTATCGTTGAGTTTCATGCCATATTGCTCTATCATTTCATGCGTTCCCTCTCCCTGAATGTCTGTGTTGTGTTAGCTCATCTCTGACCATTGTCCCGTTCAGCTCATGAGATAGACCTACCTAGCAGAGGGTTCTCGAGACATAGTAGTGGAAAGCTTTTGGACGCCATGATTGCTGTGTTGTTCGTTTGTTCGAGGAGGAAAGATGGCGAGCTCAGTATAGTCTGTGTAAAGCCGGAGTATCTACACTGCGGGCAGCACATGGAATTTATTTGATGTGGGGCACGGAACTGAGATCATGCTGCAGATCTTCGCCGGCCTGTCCCGCAAAAGCACGATTGTGATTGGGCGGTAGAAGCTGGACTCTCGACGTCGCATGGAATGACAGCAGTTGAGGCTACTCGTTTATAGAAGCATCGCATGGCATAATACCAAATACAGAAATAGATTTACGCCTAGCATACCCATTCCACTGGACCAGCTACGTCCACATCTTCACTCACGAGCCTATATCTCCAACTATTGTACTCAAACCCAGCACTATGGCATCCGAACTCGCGTCTGTAGTCCAGTCCGCACACATAGAACACAACCCCGACCCAGACCGTGATATAAATCCATCGACAGCTGCTTCAGCAAAGATACCTGCCACAATCTCAATCGCCGAAGGCCATCACGAACACGACCCCCTGTCTGACCTTGACTCTCAATCATCAGCATCCACCATCCCATCAGAAGTCCTTCGGCCACAGCCACGGCAGAGACGTGCGCCAGGTCATTTACCACTGCCAGACTTGAGGTTCGAACAGACGTATCTTGCGAGCTTGAAGAACTGTGAGACGACGGGCGCAGTAATATATGTGACGGTACGCGATCAGGTGTTATTACCGCTTGTACAGGGAATAGGATATCATCTATTGATTAGTGGATGGAGGTTTATGAATCGTGGGAGCAAGTTTGCTGGAGAGGGGATAGGTGCAAGAGTGAGGAAGTGGTGGTGGGGTGTGAATGGGTGGACGATGCCGAAGGATGCTCGACGAACAAGAGGCGAGGGCATCAGAGAGTGGACTACGGCGCAGTTCGGTAGTGGGTTAGGAGATTGAGAAAAGAATAGGCAGCAAATTCGTCAGAAGCAGGATGTGATGCTCGATATTTGTGCAGTCGAGGACAGCGCTACTTGCCATATGCGACACATGAAGTCGATTGCGCGAGCTGTGACCACCGATGTTGTCTTTCACCATTCAATTCGTGAGTAGCTTGAACTGCCATAAGCTTCCCATGCCTTCGCAAGATCCGAACCTGGCTCCATGAATAGCTCCTCCGAAGGATGTTCCCGCTCTATAACTTGTGGCACAATGAGCTCTTGAGATGTTTGCACATGCAACAGTGGTCTGCCGACTCGATCCTCCCAAAAGAACAATTCTGCCGGCTGCGCGCGTCGTACCTCTCCAGCACTTACAGCTTGTGCGTACCATTTCAGTATCGGCTGCTGTCTCAGGTAGCTAGGCGCATGGATGTCTTTGTGCAGTCGAGCATGGTTGTTATATGTCACCCAGCCAGTCTCCTCTACCAATTCAACGAGGTCAGATGGTGCGGCAAATAGGTCAGTTACTTCGCTGCACTCTTGCGACTTATACCTCATCCACATCAGTTCATCGGGCAGATTTCCATTGGCGGTCGGATACGAGGTTAACATGCATCGTAGGATATCCGCTTTGTACAGGTTCTGGAAAGTGCTCGGTTGCGCTATCGTCTTGTGCAATCGACCAATGATGGTGAATTTCTTGATCTTTGGAAGACGTCCTTGGTCGACAACTTTCTTGGCTGCCTTGAGAATGTCATCGATGGTGTTATCTACTAAACGTGCTGGTGTTCCCAATTGGTCGAATGCATGTTTGTCAACCTCGCAACTGCAACGACAAAAATCTCTCGTCATTACGATCGAAATGTCAAGCAGCTCTGGACATGTCTGTGTCATAGCCTCGAAGAACCCGGGACATACACGGAAACCGTTCAATCGAATGTGATGCAATTGTGGCAGGACATAAGCAAACTGAGCAAGTGCGCTGTAAAAGACGCACTTGCGTATGCATGCGAAACCGCTGTCTGTGAAGTCTCCGCTCAGCTCGAAACTTTTGAGAGAGATGGAACTATGATTGAAGGCGCCCGCTATCTGCGCTCGTTGAAGAATAGCCGCAGAGGCAATGAAATGGTATGAGAAGGATCGCAGATTTGGGAAGAGCGATGTGTGGCGGATGAGCTCGTAAATCTCTCGCAATCCTTGAATGACCAGGTTGTTGCGCCTCGGTCTCGAGGCTGTCAAGGAACGAACTTGGCTTCGCTGACCCTTTCCTGATACCGCGATGTCGACAAATGCGCGCAAACATCCATGACTAGGTGATTGTTGGTCGGTCAACGCAATATTTGTCCAGAGCAGTGGCACAGCCAGGTCGTGCCATGATTTGCAGACTCGCATGCATGACAGAAAGTCTTGACGTTCAGAACTGTACAGATACTGCAGAAGCAGGAGAACAAATTCTGGCAGCATAGTCGTGTTCCCTAGATCAATACAATATCAAGGCTGTACTTTGGCGCGAGGACGGTTGGTAGTGTGCGAGATCTGACGCAAGTAACGAGTGTGGTTACGATACGCGTGACAATATTAGAAAGTGAATGTCCTGGAAGACAGTCACGTGCGAGATGGAAATTGTCAAGGCGATGATACACAAAGTCGAAAGTGAAAGTGAAAGTGAAAGTGAAAGTGAAAGTCACGATTCACAAGCCGCTTACCTCATTTACCGAGATGTGACTCGCAGCACCGTCTTCACTACGTCTCCATGCACACTTGCTCCGCATATCGACTCATGTGTACACCAAGTACGTACGATCGCCATATACAACCTCTGTGCTCAGCTTTGATTTGTATCCAGGAGAGCCTTTGTATACAGAAGCGCCGAGTTTGCACATGTAGCCTGCAAGCATCTGCTCGAAATTCGCAGCCAATCAACCTGAGGGCGAGAAGTGCTAGTCGAAAGAGCGTCGAAAGAGAGCGCCAGTGCTTCGGATGCATGCAGATAACTCCAAGACATTTCTTGAGAGATCACTTAGTAGGTGGTCTCTAGTGCGCGTAAATGTGTGCAGTGATGTTCGAACACGCTAGAGTTCCGATCAGAGAATTCTTCGCTCTTAGCTTTTACAACCAGCCGTATTTAACCACGGTCATACAAGCCAGCAAAATAGCAAAAACTCCTTTTCGTGACCCTTGGCACTTCTCTCCGCATATTCATAGTTCAATATATGGGGTAGTAAACCTTCACAGTACAGCCGATCAGCAAGTTAAGGACGACATCGGACCTGTGCCGTGCGAACAAAATGTACCCTTCTATCACCCATATCGAGGTTTCCAGCAAATACCAATTCGAAGCCGACAACGAACATGGGTAGCATCGAGAGCGGTACGACTTACGACCCATCAAGGGCTAAGGAAACGTCAGAATTCCTGCTCGGTCATTGGCAGAAAGGCACGATCCTGCAAGAACTACCATCACATCTTCGTCCCACGACTTTAGAAGAAGCATACGCTATCCAGGCACATCTCGAGGCGACAACAAAATCACCATTATGGGGCTGGAAGATTGCCGCCACCAGCATCCACGGTCAACATCACATCGGCGTAGACAGGCCACTAGCAGGACGAATTCCTGCTGAACGTGTAACTCCGTATGGCGAGAAGGTGCCATTGGGTGACAATCACATGCTTGTTGCAGAGCTGGAATTTGCCTTCAGGTTAGGTAAAGATATTGAGCCACGATCATTTGGAGTTTGGGAGATGAATGAGGTGATTGATGCCTGTGATGGTCTGTTCATGGGAAGCGAGTTACCTGATTCTCGCTTTGCGGATTTTGTGTCTGTTGGTGCAGCGCAGCTAGTTGCTGATGATGCATGTGCCGACCGCTACATCCTTGGCAACGAGATCACCGCGGATTGGAGGGCGATGGACTTGGCTTCTCACAAGGTCAGAGGTTGGGTGAAGGGGCAAGAGGATAAGATCTTTGAGGGTAGAGGTGCCAATGTACTTGGCGACCCGAGGATTGCCATGACTTGGATTGCTAATGAGGCCGGAAAGTATGGAATAACTTTGAGGAAAGGCCAATACGTTACCACAGGCACTTGTATCGTGCCTATAGCTGTAAAGCCAGGCGATAGCATTGTGCTCGATTATGGCGCACTGGGCAAGATGGGTGTAGATTTCACATCATGATAGAGCAGAACCTCGCTGGTGAGACGTTGTCCTTAAATCTGAAAACGAACCTTCGTTGTGATACGTTTCCACAGTTGCGATGTCTGATAAATTGTTACTGAGCTGTCAAGTCCACAAGATTGAGCTGAGATAAAATTTCGCTTCTAAAGCCGTGGCTCATATACAAAGATTAAATTCATCCACTAATACAAGCCATATTCAGAGTCGTGGCGTAAGCTGCTTCGCTCGATGTTTCTCCTCCGAACGCAATGTTGTGTTAAGAAATGTGAGAATGACGACGACGAACTCTTCTGGTTGAGCCTCTGGCGTTTAGGCCAGGTCATTGTTGATGAATTTGACGTTGTGGTGTTTCGCACTGGGGTGATTACACCTTGGAGGATTTGGCACAGTATCTTGGGGCTGTAACGCCAGACACGGGATTGTAGTAGATATTCGATTCAAAATCGAGCCATCTTTGGCCTGCGAGCTTATCACAGATAGATAGACCGATATCATCACAAGTACACGTTCTGGTTCGTCGACCTCCACAGCATAATTCTTAATGTCCTCCGCTATATGCGCAGGAACAGTCTGTCGTGGTGCATCGGGAACAGTGTCCACGAACGTGTGCAACAAGCCATTTTGAATACTAAGCTGATCTATGGATACGGGTATTTGCCGCAGACTCGCCGCAGCAGCTGACGCAGATGTGATTGATGCGATTTTATTGGAGTATTGCTTCGACAAAATTAGGGCTAACTCGGCTCCTAGACCACAACCAACGACATGAAACTTCTGTCCATTTGAAAGGTGCTCGAGCAAATGCGCCAGCTGTTTTGCTAGCCTTTGGGCGTTGCAAGATTCATTCGTCCATTGTCGTGACCATACCAATTGTCCTGGAAGTTCAGGCACTATAACATCATATCCGGCTAGAGCAAAGAGATCGATAACATGCTGAAATTGCCATCTTGTCCTGAAGAAGTCGTGTAAGAGCACAATAGTACCTCTGGCAGCCAGCCGAGTGGGCGGTGAACACTGGATGTAGTTGATTCGGTATGTATCGTGTTCCACTTCGATATCCGCAATCTTGTCTTCGAAACAAATGGCATTATTTAACATGATTATTGTCTGCGGCTTATTTCTTCCAGGAGTTTGAACCACTGCGTCCTGATGAGCATCACATAATGGGTTCGTATATACCGTCGACCATGGACAGGTCGCCCAATATCATGCCGTGTCAACATTCGGCCATAATCTCTTATACGCGAAGGCTGCAATCATCTTCGAAACTATCTCCGTGGATCGTCCAGCAACGCGCACATCCATACATCCTATCACTCATATATCGGAATAGACACCGAGCACCTCGGACCCTCCATATTCGGCACTCAACAAGACACTGCCAAATGTTTTGGACTATACTATACTCTGGTATCGAGATACGTAAATCAGATATTGGATTCGAAAGCACTGGAGCCGCGAGTAGATCCGGGAAGCCGACTCGCCCGAAGCCATAGTATTTAGGAGTAGGAATTACGGCAGAGCAGAGAGGCTTGAGCTGCTTGCTGCATTTCAACGCAAAAGACTAATAGAGAAGCTTGGTACCATGATCCTCGACGACGACACCAGTCCTTCAAGTTGTATAACCAGATAGTGCGTTTCCCCATCTCATCACTGTCATTGGCAACTCACCGAGCCATGCCCGAAGTGCCAGACTTCGGTAAACAGCGGGCATTGCACATGACAGCAGACCCCTGCGCCACGACTTGGCTGGCCTAAACTAGGTTTGTGCTGGAGGCTGAAGAGGCTAAGGCAATACTAGTAAGGGCAACAAAAAGACCTTGCGAAGCTTCGAATTCGCTTGTCGCCTTCTATAACTCGTCGGTGATTTTCCAACTCTCCTCTCCTCACGCACGACATTTCGTGCATCATGCGGGTGATTGTGGTCAGTATGCACTGTGCCTGCTACAATTCCGACTACAACCGCTTCACCGGTAGGTAAAAGGTATCGTGCATGCTCGCGATGTATGAATCACAAATGCTTTTCCTCAGCTAACCTTCTTTTTCTTTCTTATTTCTGTCGAAGTGTCGATTTGTTGTTGAAGCATTTCTTTCATTCACGAAGACCGAGTCAGATCCTCGAGGCTTTGCTTTCAGAGTAGTGCTCGCATCTTATCGACCCTTCTTGACACATTCTGCCATGGCTGCCCCAGGTATCGGAGTTGGCGACATTGTCCTCGCTTGCCAAACCATTGTCAAATATTGCCAAAGATACAGAGATGCGCCTGAGGAATACGATGAGATATCAGGCAAAGCACGAAGCCTTGAGATCACTCTAGAACGTATTAAGGCCGAAAACCTCTACAAAGGTAGTATCGTCAAGCGAGCAGAAAATCCAGCCGAAGCTCAAGTACAAAATATCTTGCGACCACTATATGATGATCTGCGAGAACTGGAGAAGATAGTGCTTAAGTTTGCCAACATTCACGCTGATGGCTACGGTCGGCGGCTCATATTTGCGTTTACACAATCTGGTGATCTTGCAGATTTACGTCGGAAAATAGGTCTTCACGAACAAGCATTGCAAATGTGGTATATGACTGTGATAGTGAGCTCGTTGCGAAGGATAGAAGGTGGTGTCGAAGGGTTACGAGAAATTCTGAATGCAATGCGAAACTGGAGTCCTAAAGAGGAGAAGAAGGTGCGAGAGCAGGTTGCCAGACGAGCCTGCTCACGATCACAGAGCCGAACCTCCAGTAGACCGTTTGCTACAGTGGGAAGTGTGGGTGCGTCGAGAATTGAGGAAGAGCGCATGAGCAGCAAGTCATCCTCGAAGCCTGCAGAGGTGACAGAAGAGGACGTCGAACCCCTCAAGGAAGCTCTTGAGAAGAGCGGTGTTTCCCAAGCAGCCATTGATTCCAATCTGCAGGACGCCATTAAGTATCTCTTCGCAGAATCTGATCGAAAGAAAGAAGAAATCGAAGCAAAAGCAAAAGCAGAAGAAAAAGACAGCAAACAACGACGCAAATACGATGACTTTGATCGCCAGGAAGAGGTTAGGCGCAAGCAAGAAAGAGAAGACAGGTTTCGGAAGGAAAAAGAGCTCTTTAGGTTGAGAGCAAAAGAGGAGGATATGCGCCGGCAGTACGAGAAGAAAAAGTTGGCAGAGGCAAAAGCGGATGAGGATCGGACTCGACTCGAAAGGTCAAGGCGCAGTCCAAAGGTTAGCCGCGAAACAGCTACGAGCTACCGGAATGCACCTCCAAGCTATCACACTGTTGATCCTACGTATGGTCCGTCGATTCGAATTCATCACGAAGATTCTTTACCCATCAGAGAGCACCCTCTCGGCAACCTGCACCGGAGCAGGTCTGCACGGGAGTCGAAGAAGGTGTCTTTCGACGACGAGCTATACACGCCTCTTCCACGCCCTCGTGCAAGCAGTGGCAGCCAACTTGAGCCATATAATCACGAGAGACCCTCTCTATTTCTCAACATGAGGCCATATAACGAATATTCCGATATGTATGATGTTTTGGAACGAAGAGTCGACATAGATCGAAGATCTGATTCTGGAAGATCGTCGAACCAGGAGCTTGTACCATCTCCAAGGCTTTCGCCTGTCCTTGCTGAGAGATCCAGACGATCGCCACGGCATTTGTCGGTATCTACAGCTGATGAGTCTGCGATTCGGAGAGTCGAACGATCAGTCAGCCCCAGCTCAAGCATTACTCGGTATATAGTCAGGGAATAGCATGATCTTGGCTTGGGCCAAGTGTCGCAACCATGAACCGAATTTTATCTGCATATTACCCTTCGTTATCAGGGAATCAAATACCAAGGCCGATGTTTTCGTGATATGTAGCTGATGCATCGTCTACTTCGTGACTCAGTTTCACGGGTTAGACGATCAGCATTAAGCTAGCCGTATTCAGCCGTATCGTAGATGATGTAGCCAAAATGTTGCATTATCACCACTCTCCATTCGACTTCGATCAAAGCACTGAAACCCAAGCAGTCTTGCAAATGGAGCAACAACTATGCAGTCGAGCTGTACGACAGCTCCGTCTTGCATACAGTCCTCTCCAACCACTGTGTCGTGGCAGCCGCTATCTATCTTCGCAGCCACCCAATCAGCGGATACCAGACTTCGCGTTCGCATTTGAGTGAGTTCGCATACTCAATCTACGCCTGTACGGCTCAACTCACACACGAACAGCATCGACGGCGTCCTACTGCGCTCCTCAGACCCAATACCGGGTGCTCCAGAAGCAATATCATACCTACAGACAAATGGCATACCATCGATCTTCTTAACCAACGGCGGCGGAAAGACCGAGCTCAAGAGAACGAAAGACCTTAATACAAAGCTAAAACTGCCGGAGAAATATCATATTCAAGAGAAGCAGCTGATACAGTCACACACGCCTCTCCGAGAACTAGCTACAGCACATGGTACTCCATCATACAAGAAGAAATGTGTGCTTGTGTGTGGTGGAGATGGCGACAAATGCCGTCAGGTCGCCGAGTCCTACGGTTTTGAGAACGTGATCACACCAGGTGATGTCTATGCTGCGTACCCAGAAGTCTGCCCATTCAGCAGTAATTTCGCGGACTACTACTCGAGCTTTGCACGTCCATTACCGAGACCAGTGAATCCAGAATCAGCAGGTGGACTAAAGATCGATGTCATTTTTGTCTTCAACGATCCTAGAGATTGGGGTTTGGACGTACAATTTGTGCTTGATGTTCTACTGTCTAAGGACGGCATAGTGGGCACGTATTCAAACAAAAATGGCAACAAAGACCTCAAGGGACATGGGTACCAGAGCGATGGACAGCCGGAGCTGTACTTCAGTAATCCTGACCTACTTTGGGCATCTGCCTATCCTTTATCAAGACTCGGTCAGGGTGGGTTCAGAGAAGCGCTCTCAGGAGTTTGGAAAGCAGTAACGAAGAGTGCTAGTGGTGAAGAAATACCGCTGAAGTACAAGATTTTGGGCAAACCACACCAGATGACGTATGAATATGCCGAGAAGCAGTTAATTCGATTTCGTGAAGGAAATTTCGGCAAGGACGTTGGCGAACAGGTGCCATTACAGAAGGTATACATGATTGGAGATAACCCTGAAAGCGACATCATGGGCGCGAATAATTACAAGAGTCTCGTCGGTGCACAGTGGCTGAGCCTTTTGACCAAGACTGGCGTATTTAGAGCTAGAGATGGCGAAAAGCCATCCATTGAACCAAAGATGATTGTTGATGATGTCAGGAAGGGCGTAAAATGGGCATTAACAGACAGCGGATGGAACGATGAGATCGATTGAAGAGATGCTACACAAAGTCGAAGACATCACCCTCGCGCTCACTGACGAGTCTTCCCACACGATCGGTACCGACCACACGCTCAAGCTTCATAAAGTCCCATTTTGAGAACAACGCCCGGACAAGACCTCTACCCTGCTTGGCGCTCTGAGCCTGCGCCCAGTCTGCATCAGTCTGAGCAGTGCTACCTAGTGCGTCGACCATTTCTGTCCAGAATATTGGATTCTCAGGCACACCATAGAAGATCAACTTTCGGATACCTCTCAACTTATACCTGAAATAATGGTGTGCACGCTCTGAATATAGCAGTATACTATGCCGTCCGGAAAGGAAATGCGAACGAGCACGGGCAACATCTCCTCGAGTTGAATACTCGGAAATCGTGCCGAACGACAGCGATGTTGTCTCTGCTGCTGTAGAGAAGTGGTTTCGCAGACGAACAAAATCCAGATAAGTGGGCACGAAAATCAACGTGCCCCTGCTGGAAGCTTTGTTCGTGGAACGTAGCAAGTTCGGCAAGATCGTGGACGTGAAGAATTTGAAGCGTGCGTCAGAGTCTGTTTGTGGCGCATGTGAGTCGAATCGGAGGAAGGTCTGCGTGATTGCCATTGGTATGGAAGGAGAAAGCTCAAGCATTGCGCCCGCATACGTAGGTGTATATTTTACTCGACCTGCAATGTTATGCAAATGAGTGGTGGCAAGTGCAGATATTGACGGCGTGAGGTAGTCTGAGAGGATGATGGTCTGCCGCAAGTATTTCGCATTACCATCACCGTACCAGAACCTAGTTCTGAAGATATCAGACCCATGCAATTCTTTTGGTATGAGATTCAGCTGCTCGAAGACGTAGTCAACGTGCTGCCAATTCTGCATCTCCATCGCGTTGGCATG
>JAKLMI010000098.1:32192-55678 GCA_022813495.1 Pasadenomyces melaninifex
GTGCCCCTGGTTGATTGTGCTTTGATCGCCGCTTCTAGCTCTTCTTCAGTGATATTGGAGTAGTGCGCTTCGAATGGATCATGCAAGACAACGTTGTCGTCGTCCGAGTCGATCTCTTCAGCTGCATCAACATCTTGATCTGCTTCTTCAGTCAAGCGAGCATCGTGCACGAGATCTTCCTTCGTGGAGGGAAACACATCAGGGTTTGCTGAATCCTTGCGCTCGTCCAGATTCCCATTCTCAAGCTTGCGCCTTTTCGCTGGACGAGTGTCGGGTTGAAATGTCGGCTTCAGGGAGCGAAGCAGACTGGCATACGACTGAGCGGTTGTGCTCTGCTCGTCCTCGGATGAGGATATATGTCCGGCATCTACTAAGTCATTATCAACTGGCTCATCTTCTGCATCAAGCTCTCCATCTTCATCGAGCTCTCTAAGTATGTTAGTAGACTCGAGCAAGAAAGAAGATAGTGCAGCTCACTCTACGTCCTGTGTACGCGAGGAGCTGAAAGTTGCTGTCGGCTGTACAGGTTTCTCATGCCTCTTCGCACCCTTCGCCTTGCTGCTGCCAGTGCGGCGATGCTTATAATGAGGCGGCATTGCTCACTTCGATTTCGAAACTGACTGTTTCACAAAAATGTTTCTGAACGACGATCGCAATGTTCTTATCGCTTATCAGCTGCCTGAGGCCCAAACGCTAGTGCTAATTCGGTAAGTTTGTATATAATTCCAAGGTTACTTCTGAGGCTCGTATCCTGATCTTATGGAGCTATTGATTGTATGCTCTGTGAATGGCATCAGCCATGGCATATGGAATCCGTCTTGACAAGTATATGAGATACGGCCAAATTCACGATGTCAACCTCGGTCTTGAATGCCGTATCTTGAGGCCAGCGGAGACTAACACTCCTTATACAATGCGGAACCACTGTGCCGCTGAAGACCTTTGCCTGTTGTTGACATCGTCGTCGATCTATCATTTCCTCTCTCATCAACCGATGCCCGAAACATCCTCTACCGTCTGCTCATCTGAAGCTTAGGAAGAACCATCATCCTCACCATCGTCATCTGTGCCATCGACCTTTGATTTCTTCTTGGTATTCTCAACGAGCTCTTCCTCAACAGCATCTTCGTTACTGATGGATCGCTTCTGAGGTGTGACCTTGACCTTTGTGGTCTCCTTCTTAGCCGGTGCCTTCTTTGGTTTGGGACCGCTTGCATCGGCAGCGGAGAGGTACTTGTCCTTTACCTTCTCGTAGCCTGCTTTACTGTTGGGTTGTTAGACATGGTACGGTGAGTTGGGGACGTGATACTGACGCATACTTGCCGGCCTTATACTGACCAGTCTCGGTTGCGACAGTATCCCAATCGATCTCCTTAGCATTCTCAATGATGGTAAGCAGGAATTTGAGCTGTTCTGCTTCTGATCGTGCTCGAGCAGCCATGGTTATGAGTTTTGGAAGTACGAGGCAAAAACAGGTACGTGATAGCCTGAAATCGGTGTGATCGGATCTGCTATGGAGACCAGATCGGAAGCAGTTACAGATCAAGAAAAGATTGATGCGACGAGAGGTAAGCGAGGGTGATTAAGTACCTGAGAATGGGTGCCAGGGCAGACCTTCATTCCGTCGAGCGGGGTTCGAGCAGACAAATGACTTCCAATCAGTCCTGCAGGCGGACAGACCTATTAGCAGAACAGCACAAGCCCGAATTTACATAGTAAATTGCTCTGCGGAAAGATCCATTGCCTGCTCGAGTGAAGAAGCATCTGTTATGTACTTGCGTTCTGCATAAACCTTATTTTTGTACACCACGAATGCAGATCTCAACGTTCGAACAACCTCAGATGTCTCTTTCTATCTCGAAACTCCAAAGTTCTATCATGTACTCGATCTGGCCCATAATCGTATTCCAGCCATTCGAACATCATGTACCTGATGTCTACCATATCTCCATTCTATCACGGCGCCGATCATCCATTCTACCTGAAAGGCACAGAAAAGCTTAGTTGCCGTCTGAGCCAGGAACATCCTTCTCGACACCATCGTGGATAGCTTGCTTCACAGGCTCATCGAGTTTGCCACCAGTAGCCTTCTCAGCCTTCTTGACTTCGCCATCGACGATTGCTTGAACCTCCGGACTGCCTCTTCGCTCCTTCTTCACGCCGCCATCATTGTCTTTGAGACCAGTTGTACTCTCCTTAGGAGACATGTTGGCTGACTTAGTAGCTTTGCTTGACCTAGGTGTCTTTGGGGTTTTGGATGGCTTACCAGTTTGAGATGACTTCGGTGTGCTGGGTGTAGCCTTTGTAGTCTTTGCTTTCTTTGTTGGAGGTGGTGTTGATGGTCGTGTGGCAGATGCGTCATCGTCGTCCTCTCCAGACTTGATTGGTTGGACTGTATCGCCGGATTCATCTTCCTGCTCGGCATCAGAAGCTTTCCGCTTCTTGGCACTGGCTTTGGTCTTTGTAGTAGGAGTATCAGCATCCTTGACGGCAGCGTCGGTGGATTTTGTCTTTGGTGTCCGCAGAGCTTTCGGTGTCTTAGCAGCAGATGAGCCATCAGTCACTGTGCCTAGAGTGCTGCCAACGATCTTCAGAGGGTCATCGTCCTTTTCGAAGAACCTCTTGAACCGCTTTCGCCTGAGAACAAATTAGCTCTACTGCTGATGCTAAATGTGATCAAGCCATACATAGCTTCGCCATTTGCGACGCCCATATCTCCGGCAAGCTTCTCGAAATCGAGTGTGCCGTTCACACACTTGAATGCTTTCTTGAGCATGTCATTTTGATCATTGCCAGCAGTGCTTGTACTTTCCTTAGGTGCCATGCTGTTAAGAAAGGGTTGTGATCAATCGTTCAATTGAATGTATCGGAGACCGGACTAGATCCTGCTACCAGATACAGATCGAAGAGGAGATCGATGTTTCACGAAAGAGATCGTAGCGAGCAGAAAGTTGTGATAGTCGTAAAGCAGTAATAGTCTCCCTTAATGCCTAGCAACCACGTTCGTTGTCTCAGCAGCTCGTTGCATGTGCAAAAGTGATAGTTACACTTCCTTCATCCAATTGGAACAGCAGGCTCGCTGTACTGCAAGTACTGTGATTGGTTGTCCGGTATGATCTGTAGATCTGCCTGCTTGCTGCATGGAGGTTGAGGTGTAAGTGACAATTGATGATATATTAATGCATAAATACCGTCACTGATCTCTGCTCTTCTATCTTCCGTTTTCTAAACGATAGCAAATCCGTGCCGAAATCTCTTTCTACGGTCTGATAAACCTACCTGAACTTTTTACCACATTCCACCATATTCCACCAACATGTCGGACCCCGAGGCTCGATGCCAAGTCTATATCACAGTCCTGAAACATATCACCTCGCTTGATGTTGACTGGAAAGCCTTCGCTGAAGAGCTGGGTATCTCTCTCGCAGGCAACGCGTAAGTTATGAACATCTTTTCTGCACAAGCAACGTGCTAATCTGCGTCAGTCAGCGAAAATTCAAAGAATGCCTGAAGAAAGACGGATTCCAGTTGGCTGCTGGTGAGATCACGCCACTCGATGAAAATTCGACACCAAAGGCGGCAGCACCATCGAAACGCAAGAAGTCTGAGATAAAGAACGAGAAGACACCCAAGAAAACTAAGAAGGCAGCTACCAAGAAGGAAGAGGATGATACAGAAGAGCTCAAGGTGGAGGATGAGGAGAAAAGCGACGTCGAAGCTGAGTAGTCGTGCCTCAGGTTGCTTTCTGATCGTGAAGTGCTTGACTTCTACTACATCTGTCTACGATGTGGTTGAGGATCGAAAGGAGTGGTAGAAAGAAGGAGACCTCGATTCAAGACATCCATGCATATCGGAAGTCGGATATACGTTGTTCCAGGTCCCAGCCCCAACGGCAGCTCTCCGCAAGCTGTGGTATTCAACAATGGCTAAGTTGCTTGCTAACCTATTTATGATGCCAATGTCAATCAAGATGAAGCCATAATTACAAGCATAAAAGCTCGCTGTGCCTATACTCTCTCATTGATGCGCAGGAGAAGTTTTAGAGGCAGTTGGGGCGTTTCAACTAATCCGAGCTCATTGATGTCCCATGTTTTAAAGCGTTGAGGATTTCATACGCTGAGTGTATGAAGTCAAAGAGATCGCCAAATACATGCCATTCCTTCAGAGCATGCATGAGAATGGCTTCACTCTTGCGTTGCATGGGGCCTAGTACGAATCCACAGTATACTGGCATTAAGATCGTGCCTGGTCCTTGTCTTGCTTCTGTGTACATGCTTACTGACTGACAGCAACGTGTTATGCGTCAACATGCTAATTGAAGCACAGCAAGCACTAATCGCCGAACCACCAGAGAAGTGTCCCTACTTTACACTACCAGACGTACGCTACTTAATCGACGAGGCAGATATCAAACGCAGACGAATCAAATACGTGACAGTGGTCCTTCTATGGGGCACATTGGCAAAGATGACGGATGAGAGTCAAGCCGCATTTCTGCTTGCCTTACTGAAGCATTCAAAGTTTGAGCCAGATTGGCAAGCTGTGGCGAAGGAGTGGAATCTGGCCGGACCGAAGCACATGTAAGTATCGACAGTGGTGAAGACAAACGCATTCGCTGACCGCGCGTAGCAAGAGTAGATTCAAGGCCATCGTCGAGAGTCACAAGTACAGTCTTGAGAATGATTCTACTATCACTGGCGGCGAGCTCCCCCAGCCCAACCCCGGTCCTTCCAAGATGACTCCTCCTAATCAGACTATTACAAGCAGCACGGTTGATGGAGTGGCCGCTTCCTCCAGCGTCTCAATACCAGTCAGGGTCAGGAAGCGGAAGGTCGACGTAGTGGACAACGGTGCCAGCGAGGACTCTTCCAAGAAAAAAACGCAAAAAGAAACTTACAGAAGAAGACTCCGAGCCAAGAAGGGCTAGAAAGGCGAAGAAGAAGCAAGCGGTTGATGGCGGTGAAGAGGTTGACGAGGTTGAAGCTGGTGCTAAGACGAAGGCTGTAAAAGCTCAACCCAAACAGAAGTCCAAGAAAGCCAAGGGAAAGGAGAAGGAGCAGGCACCACTGGGAGTGAATACTGAAGTTGATGACGAAGCGGCTGCCGATGATGAGGCATAAGGATTACCATCCTACAAGCAAATTGAAGTTCAAGCTATATTGGATCATCAGGTGGCATCGAGATGGTTGACAGCTACGGAAGTGATAAAGGCTTTAAGGCATACAAAGGTCACACTGAGAGCTTGAGCATTTGGCCTTGGACACTATCTCCATGAGATATGACTGTGCTAACAGATCTGAAAAAGCTTCAATCTATCTTCCATTTCTAAAACTCGTATGTGCAATCTCTTCCACTTCTCCATTCATTCCGATCAGGCTTGGGGCAGATCTGAACCACAGCGGATCGATCAAGTATGCCTGCAAAGAAATCCGGATCTGCTCCTACTGGAACTGCTCCCGATGAAATCACAATCAATAAAGATCAGGCAAGGCTGCTCACAGAGCTGCTTGATCGCTTGAAGCCAAACGACAACCTCACTCAACGTGACTGGAACGATATTGCACTAAAGGTTGGCACAAAATCTGCTAAGGCAGCGTAAGTGTGCTGTAGACAGGCGAGAGATCAGACTAATAGTATTTAGAAAAGAACGATTGCGATACTTGCTATGTGTCCTTGAAAATCGGCCAACCAAAGCCTCGAGAGTCAAGCCAGGTCAGTCAGTCCAGACAACCATTACGCCATCAAGAAAAGCATCAGCTCGATCTGCATCACCATGGCTTACTACTCCGCAAACAAAGTCGAAGAAGCGCAAAACTCCACCCCCATACCAGTCTCCATTTGATGCTGGTCCAACTAGCAAACGTTCCAAGGCAGTCGTCTCCACACTTGCTACTCAAAGAGCTGTTGCAAAGGTCGAAATGGTAGAGTATGATGACGATGAAGAGGAGGGCGAGGAGGACGAGGCAGAGGAAGCGGAAGAGGTCGAAGAAGATCAGCCTATCGATTTCGCGCACCTCGTCAGGCAGCAGCAAATTCCTGTCGAGGCTGAGACTCTGGACTTCTCGAGCAGCAGCTTACCACGTCTGGACATGCGAGCCCCAACCATGGACTTCTCCAGCTTGATGGACGACTATGACTATGGTGTGATGGATACAAATTATGACATGGCGGAAGTGCAGAGGTACTTTGGCAAGTAAAGCATGATGAAAGGGAATGAGGAGGAAAGATGCAAAGTCTACAAGACTCGGACCGTGGTCGATAGCTGTACGTTTCTGTTTCTCGTCTGAGCGCGACCGTTGGTGTCGCTACGAAATTGTTCTGAACGACGTACTGAACGCCTTACCGGGAATGATCTGAACAAAATCTACAACATAGAGCAAGGTAAAATAAGATTTGAGCTTATATTGTGTGTTTGTCTATCTGCTGCATGGCCCACTCGCAAGATACCATTTGTTGCACACAATTGTTACATATATCGCATTGCTTGTTGAGGACTCTGCTGAATGATCTACAATGCAAAGTGGAATATTTAGGCAGAGCCTAGTCGTCGTCCTTTTCGTTCTTGTCCTCATCGGCGGTGTCAGCATCACCGTTCTTCTCCTCCTCAACCTCAGCCTTGTCCTCATCCACCTCCATGTCATCTTCCTCGTCCTTCACCTCCTCAATCTTCCGCTTCTTAGCACTTTTTGGCGTAGCAGCAGCCTTCTTGACTGGTGACTTCGAACCTTCCTTTTTCGGCGTCTTCTTGGTAGACTTCTTGGGCTTTTCGTCCTCATCATCAGTAGCACCTGGTGTTTTGGGCTCCTTGACCTTTGGCGTCTTCGGAGTTGGTACCGCGCTATCGCCGTCGATTTTGACGACCTTCTTGTTCTTCAGCACGTAGCCCGCTTGCTTCAAAACAGTATCAATCTTCCGAGGCACATTCTTGGCATGACTGATACCTAGTGCTTCGGCGACAACGTTGTAGTCTGGATTGAATTCTGTAGCAGAAGCCATAAGGACACATAAAACATTGATGTCAGAGCCAGCTTGAGACTCTGGGTCTTTTGCTTTTGGAGGCATATTGTAACTGGTCGACTATGGATGTTGTCAGTGCTCTTGTTTTGTAACGTGATTAGTACCAGGCCCGACCTAACATAAACAAGTCCTAGCAGGATAGCGCATGCCAAACTTACCTTATGTGAGTAGATCTCAAAATATCTGGGTGGGTTGATTCGAAAGTGGCAGATTTCAAGATGGCAGATTCAAAAGTGTTCAGAGACGTATCTGTAGCAGAGCTGAGCAATGCAAAAGAAAGCAAGGCTTTATGCACTCAGCAAACTTCGAGCATGTGATTCTATGTAGGCCTGGAAGTGGGAGTGACTGCAAAATTCACGTGTCGGCTTTCACTTTGCTCTCTCTTGATGCATCTTCGAGCATGGACTATTGCCTTCTCGTGTTTCTGGGTAAACCATCCTCGTCTTATGCTCTGAGAAAGTTGAGAGCAACCGGAAGGCTCTGGTACAAGCGAGTGATCTGTCGCATTGTCACGAATTTTCTTCTGGTCAGCGATTTCCCCGTCGAAGATTCCTAAATCGCTACGACCTAGGAAAAGTCTAGGAGCATGTCATTTCAGTGGTCATGACTTTCGAGAGCTGGTTACCTTTTCGCAATTGTGGTACAAATAGCCCAAGAGAAAGCCTCTTCTCTGGCAAACGTTAAGGACTCCCGATGCGAGTGAGATAATGAAAAGGTTCCCACCTCCCAGGAGATTGTTTGTCTAGACAGACACGTAAACTAACAGCTCACATCTGAAGCAATCGTATTGCCGCAGCTGATATTCTATGGTGTGTTTGGGTCCCGTGTGCATAGTAAGCATTCAGGCTGGCTCTAGTAGTGGTATCGCAAACCGTGCCTCCGCAATATATCAAACGTTGGGCCACCTGCTTCGACATCACAAGCGGTAATCTTGAACGATCGTAAGGAGGTTCGTTGTCGAAGCTACATTACACACCTGCTCAAGTCCTGTTCATGTCATTGGTCTGTCAGCCCTGTTTGGATTGAAATAAAAGTGGTCATGTTGAATTATTCCGTCTATAAATCACTATGTTCGCCAGCGTCTGTCCCCGGTTTTCCTCGAGTCTCGAACCGACTTATGTACAGAACGAATAATGATGAAAGTCCTTATGTTAGAGCATGGAGAGCTGAAAAGAACGTTAAAGATGCTGTTAAGCTGCGGGTCGTGTTAGATTTATCACCTTTGTCGCGGCATAATTTGTATCTACAGGTCAGATACTGTCAGCTACTCTAAATTGAGACATAGCACTTGCTGATCGTCAAGACCACAAGCGTTTGAGAGAAGCACGCGACGCCAGCCAACAATCTCAGTCTTTATCGCAGTTTCAGCTTTCAGGGACGACGTAGGCAAGAAGCCAGGCATGAAACTAAGGCTCAAATGAGGCAAGTCTGCTCCACGAATCCACTATCGCATGAAAGTGAATGGCCATCAGGCAGTCGCAGCCCTGCCCGTTGCGCCTGCTCAATAAATTTATTGCACAAGACTCCCTTTTGATTTCTTCCTTCTTTTCATCAACCACAACTTCTTCTGACCACAACTTTCAAGTCAAACAAACGAAACTTGTATCTAGGGCACTTAGCTACCCTTTCAATCCCCTCGTCAATTGAATTCCCAAGGCAGCCTTCACGCTACCTGAGTTAGATTTACCACAAGTCCGCTCAATACTTGTCCTCAGCCTTAAATATGTCTACTGCCGTCGACAATCTCGCTGATAACCTGCAAAAGGCCAGCATCGATGACCACACTGCAGCTACTGACGCCGCAACTGCCAGTGCTGCCGAGGGTCGTCGACTGTACATTGGGAATCTCGCATATGCGACCACTGAGGCGGAACTCACACAGTTCTTCTCGGGCTACGATGTGTAAGTTCTGCTTGTGTAACATGAAGATTGTCCTGCTGACCTTTTGTGCCACAGTGAGTCTACCTCAATCCCAGTCAACCCACGAACCAACCGACCAGTCGGGTATGCCTTTGTTGACCTGAAGAATGCTGAAGATGCTACCAAGGCCATTGATAACCTCTCTGGCAAGGACATCCTCGAGCGAAAGGTCTCCGTCCAGCTTGCACGAAAGCCGGAAGCTGAGGCTCCAAAGACTGAGGGTGGTGATGCTCAGCGAAAGCGATCTTCTGGTCGAGGCCGGGGTGGCCGTGGTCGAGGTCGTGGTGGTCGTGCCACAACTGACCGAACCAAGTCTGGTGATGCCACTGAAACCACTGAAGCTCCTGTCGAGTCTGAGGTGTTGCCTCTAACTGATAAGACCAACGAGGTCAACCAAGGTCCAGGTAAAACTGGTGGCAAGAACAAGAAGCCGCGTGAGCCAAAGCAACGAGGACCACCAGAGGACGGCATTGCTTCCACCACCAAGGTCATGGTCGCCAACCTACCATACGACTTGACTGAGGAAAAGGTACGTTCTACTGCACATTATACAATATTGTGATACTAACAGCTGCTCAGCTCAAAGAACTCTTCGTCGATTACAACCCAGTCTCTGCTAAGGTTGCTCTCCGACCAATCCCAAGATTCATGATCAAGAAGCTTCAAGCTCGAAATGAACCACGAAAGGGTCGAGGCTTCGGCTTTGTCACTCTCGAGTCCGAGGAGCTGCAACAGAAGGCCGTCAACGAGATGAACGGCAAGCAGATCGAAGGCCGAGAGATTGCTGTCAAGGTCGCCATCGATAGCCCAGGCAAGGAAGACGGTGCTGATGGTGCTGACATCATTGAGGAAGGCACCAATGGTACCACAGAAGAGGTTGCCGCTGCCTAAGCTACTCATAGGCACGCAATAATGGAAATGCACGATATCGATTTTAGCAGAGCATGCATGATCAGGAATCACCAACATCTTGATGATGCTGATGAACACCAAGCTTTTGGGAGATTGCACAAGCTTACGGCTGAAATATCGACTGTCAACAGGTTGATCAATCAACCATGATAATATGGCTAGCCTGTCCGCTGAGAAGGCTGTATCATAGTCAAAATTCAACACTTCTATCTTTATACATCGTCTTGACAAGAAGTTGCTAATCAAGAAGCTCATGCAGACAGATCGTAGTCGTCTTTGCTTACTCTCCGTGCCCCGTTTAGACGCGCATATGTTGGACGACTATTGTAAATGTTACCAACTCAACTTAGTTATGAACCTGAATGTGCTCCCTGTAGAATCCTTCTACTTCATTGTCCATCAGGGTATGAATATATGGACGAAAGAGCTGAATGAGGCGAGAATGGAGGCAATGTATGCAAACGACAACAGCAGGTCACGGTAACTTAGTTGATCACGGGTATCATGTATTTACTGTCAGATTTGAGGTAGTATGTGAATCCCTCTAAGCGACCTTCTTCAAGTACAGTGTCTGCACATTGCAGTATGCCTTCAAGCCAGCCAACGACCACTCGAAGCCCATACCAGACTCTTTGTGACCACCGAATGGGAATCTTGGATCAAGCTCCAAATGAGCATTGACCCAGACGCTACCAGCATCGAGCTGCGAAGCAATTCTGTTAGCTCGTGCAAGGTCAGTAGCCCATACTGAGGCACCAAGACCCATCTTAGTGTTGTTGGCTCGGTCGATGACCTCCTCTTCGTCCTTCCATGTCATGACTGGCACGATTGGACCGAACGGCTCTTCAGTAGCAAGCTTGGACTTCTCGTCTGGTCGGTCGATGAGTGTGGGTGTAATGAAGTAGCCTGGCTTGTCCTCATTGACACCACCGAGAGCGACCTTTTGACCAGATTTCTCGATGTCGGAGAAGAACTCCTTGACCTTGCCGAATTGCATGCTGTTCTGGACGGGTCCAAGGAATGTACCTTCTTCGGAGCCGTCGCCGACCTTCAATGTCTTGGTGTGCTCGACCATAGCCTTGAGGAATGGCTCGTAGATGTCCTCGTGGACGTAGATTCGCTTGATAGCAAGGCAGATCTGGCCGGAGTTCATGAAGGCAAGGGTTGCAACCTTTGGTGCGACTTCGGCGATGTTGACGTCCGAGCAGACGATGGTTGGGTCTTTGCCTCCAAGCTCGAGTGTTACACGCTTGAGTGTTTTCGAGGCAGACTCCATGACCTTCTTACCAGTGGCTGACGAACCAGTGAAGGAGATCTTGTCTGGACTGTAGAATTGTTAGTATCACCACGCGATAGATAGGTGGATAATACGTACCCAGGGTGAGCCGTAAGCCATGGACCAAGGTTGTCATCACCAGACAGACATTGAACGACTCCTGGAGGGAAGAACTGCTGTGCCAGCTCAACAAGCTTCAAGTCACAGTAAGGTGTGAAAGGAGATGGCTTGATAATGATTGGGTTACCGGTGACGACCGAAGGAGCGATCTTTCCGCAGGCGAGGTGGATTGGGTAGTTCCATGGCACGATACCAACAGAAACACCAAGAGGGGTGTATCTGACGTGGATCTCTTTTGTGCCGTCGTCTGATGTGGTAACCTCCTCCTCGAGGGTAAAGCTAGCAAGTGTCCGTGTCCAGGATACACCAGCTTGTACTTCGGCTTTTGCGAACATCAACTATCACGAGTCAGTACATGTGCGTATTCTTAGACATTCGTGCGGCTTACTGGCTTGCCCTGCTCTTGTGTAAGCAATTTGGCGAAGTCATCACCATGCTTCTCGATCGCATCCGCAAACTTGTAACAAGCCTGTTGTCGCTCACCCCATGGTACCTTAGCCCAGCTCTTGAATGCCTTCTTTGCTGCATCTACGGCAGCATCCACATCTTGTTGTGTAGAGACTGGGACTTCAGCATTTGGCTTTCCTGTAGCAGGATTGATACCATGTCTGGTCTGCTGTGTACTGCTTTGCTTGCCGTCGATCGTGTTATGGTACTCGCCAAAGACGTTAAACTGTGTTCCAACCGAACCCATCTTGACTGCTTGAGATATGATCAGATATTTTTACAATCTTTTTTACTGAGAGAAACAAGAGAAAATGAGCATTGTTCCCGCCACGACTATATACGTTCGAACACAATTCGCAGTCTAGAAGTGTGGGGTTGTTCTTTCATGACCGAGCAGACAAAGTTCTGACTGCAGCTGCTCGAACGAAACACCTCGGATGTAGATCAAGGCAGGGACAGGCGGGGTTCATGTCCACACAGAATGTCATTCCATTCGCTGTATACTTTGTGCATGGTGTTCAAGCTGACAGATTGTGCATAAATTTGGGGTCGTTGTTTTGAGAGCAGCAAGTTGCTGCTGTGCAGAACTCGACATTGTTGACTCGGCCAATTTCGCGGTATAACGAGGCTTATGAAGGCAGATACAGCAATCAAATATTGTCAGATACCTAGATATGGTTGCTCTTGCCCATATATCTAAGTCGATTGGCGTGGAGGCTCGTAAGATCCTAGCTTGTTGTACATATAGGGTTGTGTAATATAGTATCGTGCCAGCAGAATCGAGGGGCAGAAGGTGTGAATATTACGTCATTAAGGTTAATCTTATAATTGTACGCGTTGAACGCGTCTCTGTATGATGGACGACACCGTCGCAGCTGCTCTTAAACAGTAAATGTGAATGAGGTTTGGGATCGCCTTCTAGAGCATCTTCGGGAAATTCTCAGCCTGCAATGTTGCCAAACAAAGCTTTCGTCCTATTCCAGTAATTCGTGGCTTTGCGCGCCACATTCTCATCGATATCCTCGTATGCTTGACCCATGGCTGCAGACAGGTATGCTTTGTCGAAGTTATTGCGCGTGTAATGACTTTCATGCTCACTGGACAGCGCTCGGTCGCGGACTATTCGCCGCAGTTGCTGAACACAGAGAGGCGTCCATAGGTCCAATCCCCCAGTTCGATGCATGAGCTCACAAAGCCCTTTTAGTACAGATATTGTCAGAGGTGAGGGCAAGTCTTCTGCACTGAAGGTCAGATCACCAGAAACGTTTCGTCCTTCTATATCCACGAACAGCTCACCAGCTGTACTATGAACGAATGCTTCTTGTAACAAATCAGTGGACCTCTTGAGCGCTTCTATCTTTTCTTCTGCAGCAAGCTTTCCTATGACGAGCCTCGCTTCTCGACAGATTCGAAGCAGTACACTTGTAGCATCTGGATTTCCGGTATCTGATTCGACTCCTGAAAGCTTCTCTGCTCGGTGTGATAACTCCTCGATGAATCGGCCTGCAGAACTTGAGAGCGCTCGATCGTAGTGAGCACGGTACGTTTGAGGGTCGACTTTGGACAGTCGAGAAACAATAGATAGCGCTTCGTCTTCGTCGTCATCGTCGTATTCCTCAATTTTGTCCTGCCATCTGATGCGGCTAAGACTATCCAGATGCTCCTGTATTTTGCTACATACGACTGACCACTTCCGCAGCTGAACTAACCTAACATCGAGATCTCTGTCCACACCCAATCGATCATGGCGAATTCTCCGAAGAAAAGTGCTACTTGATAAAGATCGCACTTGATTAGTCGTCTCGGTGTCCCAGAAGCTCTTGTGAGAGTGGTTCATCACAATTTTATCGAGGTTGTCCGCGAGGACAACGATTCTGCTTGCTGATTCTTCTAAGATTCGCATGATGCGCTTGGAAAAACAATCACGAAGCTCGTCCATGACTGGCGCAAAGAATGAGGTAAAGATGTTAGGAAGCAGAACGTTCAAAACACGATCTCTTATGCGTAGAACAACAGCCAAGCCGACGTCCTGGATTGATCTCTCAATATCTGTTAGAAGGTGTCTGAAGTTCTGCTTCATCCATGTCTGGCAAATGACACGTATCTCTGAAGTGGTTGGTAAAGTTCTCTTGAAATACGGGGTGAAGCTGAGTACATCCGCCGGAAGCATAAGATTTGCGCCGTCCAGATGTAGCATCCTCGTATCTGAGAAGCTTTCGTCTTCCAGTAATGGTCGCTTCTGCACATCACTCAATTGCTCGCTCAGTCGCCGGCCAGACAATGTCCTTATTGCTGAAACAGAGTTGATCAAATAGTGGCATTTCGCTAGGACCCCCTTCTCAATAGACGTGTGTGTCTGCGGACTGTCTTCTGACTGTTTCTGGCTAAGTCGTTGAGTGCGTAAACTTTGCAGATGCTCGATAGCATCTGCCGCCGACGAGCTTGTGATTAGGCAATAAGCAGCCGCAGCGCTACAAAGGGCTTGAGCTTTAGAAGTTGGCCGAAGCAGAACATGGTTGATTGAAGTCAATGACTGCCGACGCAAAGTCTTATGCCGAGCCTGAAGCCAATGAAGAGTTTGATCGGTGCCATGGGTCTGGCCTAGGTATTGTAGAAGTAATCTGGCTATAACGAAATATCGGGCAGCGAACAGAACAGACTTCTCCTTCACAGCCTTCGATGCACGTCTGATTAGCTGATCTGTCAGTTGTAGCTGGCTGGCTGTCTGTACGATCTTCGATACATCGGTAGAGGTTTCTTGACGTTCTGGCGGCTTACATGCTTGACTCAATCTCGTGATGTCTGATTCTGCATGGTGCACATGCTGATCTAGGGCTATGATTCGTTCCGCTGTATGTAGCAATTCACGATAATTACTCCCAACCAATGCTCGTAGCTTCTCTCGATCTCGAAGCGCGCTTGCACGAAGTTGTTTTTCGAAAGCACGAACATCTGCGATAGGATGTTTTTCCAGGGCTTCTTGCCACGTTGCAGGCAAGGTTCCCATGCTGCAAGTCGCTCTGTTGATTTATGTTTAATGGGACATGGTCAGTTCGGAGTGATTGATTACGGTTAGGCGAACATCTCGAGGCATGAATACTCAAAGGCGGATGTCTTGGCATCAGGTAAATTGGACATCCGTGAGTACGTTAGGCTACCAGTATTCCAGCTACAGAGCATCTACAGGTCTGCATTGATGTATATCTCCAGCTGATCATGCTCAAGATCATCTAGCTGATCCAATATTGCCTGGATATTCGTGGCCTGCTCCTCGTTCACCTGAGCCATAGTCTCTTGCTTAGGCTCATACATGATAGCTCTTCTATCCACCTCTAAACCCAGCGAACTCTGCATCTTTTGGGACACAGCAGAAAGCATCTCTGGTGCAGTATCAACAACGAGTTGACCTTCGTCTTGCAGTATCTCTTCTGCGCCAGCCTCAATGGCTTCGTCCATTGCCTGATCTACTCCTATAGTCTCATGAGGTTTAAACCAAATCTTGCCCTTCTTCTCAAAGCAGAAGGATGAGGGAGATAGCGATCCTCCAGCGCGCTGTACAATGCTTTTCACATCTGCTAGCACACGAGTCTTGTTGTCGGTCTGCGCCTCGATTATAGCAGCCACACCATATGGCAACATAGCTTCGAGAAACACATTGTCCAGCGCCGCACCACTCAAGCTTTTCCCTTGGCCTTTTGCAATGGCCGTCTCGATCGCCTCCTTTGAGATCTGTGCTTTCTTTGCAGCATTGACGGCGAAAGCTAAGCTCGGGTTCATCTTCAGATCAGGTTCTCCATCTGCGTCTGTCAGCGCTGATGGCTACGAGCAATACACAGCGCTTACCTCTCGAGGCCCTGATTAGCGACAGGATCAAACCAGTCCTTTCTTTGCTTCGTCGCCGGTCATTTTGACCTTTGTCATGCTTGATTTTCGACCATCTGTTGTGGCCAGATTCGAGATTGGCACTATCTGAGAATCTTAGACATGGCTGAAGAGCTAATCGCGATCGCGCGACAGTCCTCAACAATGTTGTCCTAAGCATACGTCGCAGGCACCACAATGTAAGAGAAAAGCATTGAAACCAGAAATGATGTCCTGTATCAACATCGGATGCTAGTGTAAACGATCCTATGATTTTAGGACTTTCCGGGTCGAGCTTATGGGCACGATGGGCTCTACACCACACTCTGGAGCGCCTGTTTTAAAATCTTTAACACTGCTGTCGCAATAAAAATCCTTCACTCGACTTCTCACTCGAATTATGTGCAACGACTCAATTACAACTGAGCTGTTGTGTCGGGTCTGCGAAACACAAGTTGAATGCTAATACAAGCAGATTCCCCATATATACAGTTGCTCAGATTGCAGGCATGAAATGTGCATGACACGCCAGCTCCTGTCTTTGATGTTGTGGGCGCGATTATAAACTCTGCGGTGTTGAGTCAATCCGGATTGAGCCGGCCATAGTGCTTCATGAACCATCAACCCTCATTTTTGAATATAGACTATCGCCATGACTCAAGCCTGCACCGCGGATGCCAATAGTGGGTACTTTGAAGAGAAGAAAATGTACACCTATCGACTCTAGCACACATGTCTTTCTCTCCTGCTTGCCCTTTCCTCAGCCAGAATTTCCTGCAATGACAATCCTTCACCACGCAGGTCAACGATCTTCTCGAAAGCATCCATAATGACTATACAAGCCGAGCAACTCTCAATCGGTCTTGCTTGTCCCATCTCTGGACCTTTGTGTCGTGATAAATGCCTTCGTGCAAAGCATTCTTCCCACAAGTCGACGCTGTCTATGTCACCATCGCTCCAGCAAGCATCGCAGATCTGGGCCAGCGTCAGTTCGAGCCTCAAAGTACACGTCAACATACCTTGCGGAACTTCTCGGGTCGATCAGGCCCGTCGTTGAAAGCGTCGACGTTTCGCTTGTTCTTGCAGTATCTACAACGTTTTCTGATAGCCCTTGGGATGTCCCGTGCTTGTGAAATAGCCTGTGTGTTGGATCGTAATTGTCCCTTCTCTGATTGCAGGTTGGCGGCTCCGGCTTCGTCGTTCGTTAACAACTCGTGCAATCGCTTAGTTACTTTGAGCCTAAGGCTCGTTTGTTTCCGGGTGGAAGTAGGCATTGCTGCGTTAGGCAAGTAGACGTCGATGTCTGTAGTCGCAGAAATATAGATGGCACCCGGGTATCTCTTTAACATTGAGGAGAATGTGATCTCAGGTCAATCTTCACGATACAGAGCGAAGTGAAGGTCATGAATGACAATATCATCGCATAAATCTCTTCCATTGATGTTTGCGTCCTTTTGTGTTTGTCCCCTCCCCGTCCTAGCTCTGGACGTCAGCAGTTGCGAATGTAAGGTCTAAAAACTCAGCCGACAGTAAACACAAACATTTCAAGGTCAGCGAAGCAACGAGCGGCAAACCAGCGGAGCGGACAGATGACATGGAAGCGAAAAAGGAGCCAACTTCGATCTATGATGTATCGATCTCAGATAAAAACTAACCAACATATGTAACGAGACAAGCATCTTCCAATCCCCAAAGCCCATTTTGGGTGACATAAATCTATGTTATCAATGTCCTCTTCATAGGTGGCGGTGGAGGCGCCGGCTTCCCAAGACCAGCTGGTTTTGAAGCCCTGCTAGGAGGAGGAGGTGGCGGCGCCCTTCTACCACCAGCAAGCGGAGTCTGCGATCCTGTACTTTGAGGTGTCTGTGGGCTTACAGACCTATACGACTGAGTTTCATCGGCGAAGACATCTTGCTGGCTGTTCGCTGTGTCTACACGTCTCAAATTCGACCTGGTCTGTGTTATCATCAATGAATCGCTCGGTACTCTAGACAGGCGATTTGGTGGCACAGGACTGATGTCGCGCCTTGCTTGTGCCGGCTGTTGGTATGTCGTGGAACGGCCAAATGCAGGTCGTCGGGGTTCGTCATCTGCCGGCTCAGCGTATCGGGTTTGAAGCGATGGTGTGCGTGATTTGATGGTGGGTCGTTCTGCGACAGGCGATTGTGGTGTTTCGTCCTTTTCGGAATGCGTGGACATGTACGATCTGACCGTGTTCGAGCGTGGCCGCGGCGCAGGTCTGGATGCATTATTATAGCTCTGAGATGCCCCCCGTCCAGGCCAATCGCGCTGCAGCTGCATCAGTGACTCTCTACACTTTTCGTGGTATGCAAGTTGCGCTTCAAGAAACACGCTTAGGTCCTGGATACTTTCACCCTCAGCATCTTTGATATCAAACATTCTTCGCTCAACGTCCGCTTCTGCTTCCTCGTACTTGAGTTGCTGTGATCGTAGTTCCTCCTCGACCCTAAAGTCTTCCTTCTTCGCTTTCTGCATTTTCGCGAGAGAGGTGTCGTAGGCCAAGCGCCTGGATTCAAGCTTCTTTCGAGCTGCCTGATATTCTTTCATTTGTACTAAAGACCGCTCAAGTGAGTCGGCCCAACTGTTTTGTGCGGCGATGATATAGGCTTCTTGTGCTCTAGCAAGTCGTTCTTGTGCTCGGCCAAAAGCTATGAAATGTTAGTTGCTTCAAGGAGACGTCCGTAACTTGAACTCACTGTTAAGACATTGTCCATATTCTGAATCATGCTCGAAATCATCGCTATGCTGTATCATGCTACTGCCCAGGTGTTGTACAGGCAAGATTTTATCCTTCTTCTCGAGCTCTGTCCGTTTGGAAACAGTTTTCATGTAAGTGTTCATGGACTCTGACATCTTCTCGACGCCTTGTTGTCTGAGATCCATCTCCGTCTCCAACGCCTTGAATTGGTCGGTCGTGTTCGTCTTCACCTCGCCTCCCATCCTCTCCGAAGTCCATTGCTTCAATCGATCGAGTTTCTTGTTGACAATCATTTTTGCGTCTAGTTACAGATGCAACCTAAACAGATCTATCCTAACCAGAGTGTATAGATCGACCCAACTCTAATGCTCTACGTTTCCGTGTCTGGCGTGTGACTCGCAGTACAATGACTGCAGTGACAACGGAAGTGCCGCCCGAAGGTGAAACGAATGCGAGACTTGCGTCTTACGAAAATACAAACAATAAAACTGTCGCAGCACCGAAAGCAAACCCGATATCTCGAGATATAAAAGCAACGAAGGTAGCGAGAGACTGTGTAATAGCAGAAGACAGACACGAAATTTGTCGGACACAAGTTGACGTTCTTTACCACCAGAATTGCAAAGCCACGTCAGGTTTAATCACATTTATTTGGTGGGGAGCAGGTGCTGTCTTAGGCGTTATCACCCCTGATCTGGAGAAGCTTTGAACGAACCTTAATGGTGGGACTTGCGGCTTGAAATCTGGTGCACGTTCCAGATCGTTGTCAAACTCGTGCTCTGGTTCGTCGGTAGAGCTTTGAGGACTTGGTGTGGCTTACGACTAATCTGTAAATAGGATAACGCGGCAAAGTACAAGAACATGGGATCAAGGCAAATCAGCCGTCTGGCTGAGCCTTTTCAAGGTTTGTTATCTGGGGTTGTTAAGCGAAAGCAACACGGCATTCTCCTCGGACCAGGTTTGAGAACGCGCTTGAAATCAAGACACAATGTTTCAGCAGGCGCATACTTCACGTTCAGCCAAAACAGCCTTGCTTCAAACATGGACATTGTTTCGAAACGCTGTGACCACTGCCACGTATCATCGGTATGCTCACCGTATCACAAATGCGTCATCGCATATGCCGGCGCTTTCCGATTGTTGCACCAGAAGTTTGGCTGAATAAATTGTCATTTTGAGCATCTTTGAGCCTCGTCATATTTGATAAAAGGCTATAGAGTCTCCACCCGTGCTCAGCGGGCAGTTCAACTTTTGCAAGACCGGGAGCGTGTGATGCGCGGTGATTGACAACACATTCCCAGCAGCAAAAAAGACGACGTAGAAACAAAGATAATCGCTTAGTCCTTTGTCTTCTGAGTACCACGTAGCAAACCAGTTCTTCTAGCAGCAATGAGACCGGCTTTTTGACCTTGTGCGGCGTATCGTGAGATGGTCGAGGCTTTACCAATATGCTGGTGGTTACCACCACCGTGAGGATGATCGACAGGGTTCATGGCAACACCACGAGTCTTTGGCCAGGAGTTTCTCTTGACAGCGAACTTGTGCTTGGCTCGGGACGCCTCTATTTGTGTGGTTAGCAATCTGTGTCTTATAAAACATCTTGAAGCCACATACTGAGAAGAGGCTTGTCTGTTCGGCCACCACCTGCAACAATACCGACCATACCTCGTGCGGCACTTGGGATGACCTTCTTTGCGCCGGATGGGAGCTTGACTCTGGTCTTGCCCTCGTCTGGGTTGTGACCGATGACGGTAACATAGTTTCCTGACGTTCGGCCAAGAGTACCTCGATCACCAGTCTTCTCCTCCACGTTTGACACAACAGTACCTTCTGGAACAGCACCAAGTGGGAGAACGTTACCGACAGTCAAAGATGCGTTCTTGCCAGCATAGATGAATTGACCAGTGTACATGCCCTCATTTGCGATGAATGTTTCTACTCGGTCGGCAAATTTGTATGGGTTTCGGAATGAGACTTTGACGAGTGGTGCGCCTCGACCTGGATCGTGAATGATGTCCTTCACTACACCTCTAATATATCCATGCTTTTCAGCGAAGTCGAGCTGTCTGAATTGTGCTGGAGCCTTGTTGAGTCTCGTGTGGGCAGCTATAGGTTTTGTCAGTTCCCATCGCAATCATCCAAGTTTCGAGATATCGTACTGAAAATCGAGCCACGGCCCTTCCTCTGGTTGCGAATTACCCTACCCATGCTATTGTCCGGTCAGCTGTTTATTCGAAGGTTCCCTCGTGCGAGACTTACGCTGCAACCTTTGTCGAGAAAAGAAGTATGATCGGATAATAGACGCTGTTTCTTGCGACGATGACAGCCGCAGTCTGCAAAGTGCGGAAAGCGCCAAGAATTTTACGACTTAGCCCAGAACGGCTTAGTTCGTGTATCGACGAGCTCTTTACTGCACCGTAATCTCAACTTCGAAGCGTCCATTACGCGCCGCTGGTTTCCTCTCTTCTCCTCTCAAAGTTCCAACATCAAACTTCACTGATCAACGTCAATATACGTCAAAATGTCCATCATTCCAAACCATGTCGCGCACGACTGGATCGACGAGATGGTTCTTTGAAACCCACATGTCGTAACATCTAACATGAAGCTATTCGGTCGATTAGCCCGGAACGTGATAAGAACTGAGCGTTTAATAAAGAGGTCCATTACGAGTACTGGTGTGATCGCGTCTCTTTTTATCTTGTGCGAAGATTCTGTGAACTATGCTGCTAAACTCTTAGACACCCACGATCTGGCCTGAATGCACACGGGAACATCAGGCAAAGGCTATGTCAAATTCGGGCAGCGTTGACTATCATCCAGGAATGATGATTGTCATTGCCTTGCTTGGCACACGCCCAACGGTACGAGATTGACCCCTTTCGATAGGGTTTGCGCAACGCGCAAGTACATGCTTCGTTGGCCTCGTTCCAATTTCGTGTCTTTATCAACGGAATGCATGAGATGGTATGTTCGAACGAATTGCTCTAATCAAGCATAGCATGATTTGTCTTCAGAAACTGCGCCAAAACGTCCAGCTTCTGGGATTCGATATATTACACAATCTGCATAGCTTCGTCAAAAACACGGTCAGAATGCGATGATGTTCACGATCAGGACCGCTCCCCATAAATCAATCGGTTTGACATTGCGTTGGTTTTTAATTGACCCCTGTACTAATGATTAAAACCTGCAGAGTCTGGGCACGATCTAGGTACGAGGGCAGAGAACCCGGAGCAACAAGCGTACAGCGGAACAGCTGTACATTGCTACGAGACGGAATGCTCGAAGTGGATGTGCGGTCAACGAGCGGTAAAGCGAACTTTCGAAACCTGAACCCCTCACTTCCCGGCAGAACTCAAGAAACCGTGAAACAACCACCAGTCCTCAGCACCAGGTATGAGAAGTGATTGAGGACTTTGGCAACGCCTAGATGAGGACAGTGGTACTTCAACCAAGCTGGCACAAGGTCATCGAGCAACGGCAGGGCAAAGGCACAAGATTATTGCTGGCCAATGGGTATCGGTCCACGCGCGCATTTCGCGCGCCAAGTGTTGTCATAGGTTAGCTGCAATTGTGATCGTCCTTCTTGGACAATTCTTTCTTTCTATTCGTGCCTTCCTTGAGCGCTTTATACTACTTCAACCTCACCACCGTGTCGTAATCGAACCTCATTACCGCTCTATAGACCGCTAGCCAACATGGACGACTCAGATTCTGACCTATCTTCGCTGTCCTCAGTTTTGTCAGATGTAGAAGCAGACGCAGTCATGGACGCAAAGATAGAAGCCGACATTGCTGCGGCGAACAAACCAAAAGGCATAGCCAAATTCTTCAAGCCAACACCGAAAAACAGCAAACCCGTACGCGAAGTCACACCAGAACCCCCCAAACGCGCTCCAAGTCCGCCCCACGAATTTGTGCTCGCTGACAACGATGCTATTGCATTCATTGTTATGTTCAGGAGTAGATTCAGTGATTGTTTCTTCTCAAGTCTACCACATTATGGACCGCAAGACATTGAGCGTGGTGTTGTTGGAGAACAACCGGATGAGAATATTGAACGACTACTTTGCGCATTACTCAATTTGGTATTGAACAGGACTAAGCCGGTGGAAAGGTTACATTATGGTAGAGCACTGGAGGAGGCTATTTCCGAGCACAAAAACGAATGGCCTATAGAATGGAATGGCGAAAACCCTTTGCGTGGAAGCAGGACTTTCCAGACTATGACCGCGGAAGAGAGGGTAAGTGCTCGGGATCTAGGAAGGAGCAGATATGCTGACACCTTGATAGCTCGTACTGCTGAAAGCCCTCATATTATGGTCTCTCCATCACTCAGAATTGGTCAAAACAGCGATCAAGGACGCTTACAAGCAGACCCGACGCGAAGATGATAAGAACCAGCCGAAGTCTGTTCAACCGTGGTTTACGGACAGTTGGCGGAAGAAGTACTATCTTATTGAAGGCAGAGAAGATTCCGAGTTCAGAATATACCGAGAAAACGACTCGAAGAGCAAGAAAACAAATGTGTGGTTTAGCGTGGCAGGCTCGGTCGATGAAGCAAAAGGACTAGCTGATAAGCTCGAGTCAGATATGAGCAACAATGCTGGCAAACTGATTGCAGACAAAATACGCATGGCTGTACCAAGGTGGGAGGCAGGCGAGGAGAAGCGCCGGAAGAGAGACTACAGGCTTGCCAGGAAAGCTGCGTTTACGAGACCAGAACCTGGCGTTTCATGGTACGAGGGACGGACGCGAGGCAAGCGAATACGCTACGACTATGAGGGTCCGGGAGATGACTATAACGGCGATTCGTCGAGAGCTGCTTCTAGTAGATCTACACCTTTTGACGAGGGTCGACCTGTGGTTACGGCGAGTGGGCGACAGGTCAAGTCAAGACTCGGCGGTGTGTATGGAGAGTCCATGCTTACAGATCAGCGGAAAGAAGCCGAAAGAGAACCCGACCATGATAGTATTAATGTAGATGAGATTCGAACCCGGAATGGTCGACCTGTGAGAAGCTCTATACCAAGCCATGGAGCTGCATCATCTCGAGGAAGGTATGCAGATGGTCTGGAATCCGGAAGTGAGACAGGCGATGAACCGGAGCAGGAGGGTGATGAATGGAGTGGAAACGAAGACGAGCCGGACGACGAAGATGAGCTAGAAGCCGAAGATTCGCAACAGTCTGAGGATGAGCTGATGGACGAC
>JAKLMI010000099.1:0-54868 GCA_022813495.1 Pasadenomyces melaninifex
CTACTCTATATTACTCTATATACTCTATAAGAGCGCTCTATATCGCTCTATCTACTTTTATATAGAGTACTCTATTATATAATTATATTAGTTACGTAATAGTTAGTTTATTTATTCTTTCCTTATTATTTCTTAATCTAATACTTATAACGGTCGTTAAGTAGTCGCTTTCCTTTAGTCGTTATATTAAACTTCTCTCAATATAAATTCTAAGAAAAGACGAGCTAATAAGCCTTTTCTAAGTACTAATAGAGAATAATATATTTCTATTAATATAGTCGAAGTATAGTATAGATATCGTTCTAAGAATAATAATCCCGTAAGTATTATATATTAACCGCGTTATAGTATTAGAGACTAGATACCTAGCGGCCTTATAAGTAACGATTCCGAACGCGCAGTATAGATTACTACTATATATTCGGAATTCGTACTCGAGACCTCCTCTCTTCGTACTATATTTTTTAGTCTTAAATACTATTCTTTAGAACTATTATACCTTTAGTTCCGAGATCTATAATAGTAAGATATTATCTACGAGGACGACGGCGATAAAGAAAAGAATATTATTATAGTAGAAGAGAAAGTTAATTAATTTCTATAGTATATATTATAGTTACTCGCTTTTCTAGTTCTATAGCTCTTTAGTTTTATTATACTAAAAGTCGATAACGAACTAAAGCTATTAAGTAATATTATTATATATCGTCTAAAGTTCGAGTAAATATATATCTTTAGTTTAATATTATATACTAAAACTGTTTTAAAAAAGTACTAATATATAAATATTTAAAATAATTAATAATTTAAGAGTAATTTAAGTATTAAAATATATCTTTTTAAATAAATTACTCTAGAGTATACTTTATTTAGTTTTATAATACTAAAATTTTAAACTCGAATTCTAAATTTAATTTTAGAATTAATCTTTAACTTCTAAATAAATTACTTTAAAGAGTATCTTATTTAGCTTTATAAATAGTTAAATTATAAAACTTAATAAAGTATACTTTAAAGTAATTTACTAAAGAAAGTATATCTCGATATTAAATTACTTCTAAATTTTCGATATTTATAAAGTTAAGTAGAGTATACTTTAAGATAATCTATTTAAAAAGTAATACTTTTATTATAAATTTTACTATTAAGGTAATATATTTATAATCTTTATATAATATAGAAATTAATATCTAATCTTTATACTTATAATAACCGCTCTTTTATCTATAAATTCGCTTAATATAGTTATTATAGGTATTATTTATTCTTTATATATTATTAATAGTTAAATAACTTTTAATCTTTACTATTTCTATTAAATTATAACTATAATAATATATTTCTTTCTTTTTATAGTATAAGATACTTTTAAGTATATAATTTAGCTAACTTAGAAGTCTTACTAGTATTATTAGTATTAGAATTATTAACTAATATAGTTAGTATATTTAAAAACTATACTAAAGAAGTATACTTAGTTACTAAGAACTAGAAATAATATACTTAAGAAAACTTAAATATTTTTATTTTAAGTATAATCTTTAAAACTATAATAAATTACTTACTTTAAATAAACTTAAAGTACTAAAAATATCTTATAGAATATCTTTAATTTAATTACTAAAAGTGTTATTCTTTTTAGAATATAGTATAGCTAATATTTTAGTAAATTATTATTATTAAAGCTATAAGAGTAGTAGAAAGTATTAATAAATAATTTAATAAAAAAGATTCTATTATTATATTATTTAGAGTCTATAAGAAGTAATTTAATAAACCTATTTATAAGTATAGTAAACGCTATATAAAGAGACTATATTTATTAGTATATATTATTATTAAAAGAGAAAGAGATTATAGATTTTTATATTATAGTTAGTTAAAGATACTTCTATTTTTATAGTAAAAGAGAGATTACTATCTTTCTTTAAATAGTAAAAGCTTATTCTACTTTTTAATAAGTAATTAAATAGAGAGTAAGATATATTATAACTTAATAGAAACTCTTTAATCGAGTTAGTATTACTAATTATTATTATTATAATATCTAAATTTAAGAAGTTTAGTAATAAGTTTATATATATTTAGTATAGATTAAATAAAGGTATAGTAGTAATAGTAATAATAATAATACTCTCTCTTCTTCTTCTCTTTCTACTATTACTATTAGTAGTAGTACTATTATTAACCTCTTAAATTAATACCGAAGAGCTTATACTAATATAGCTTAGAATAATTTAAGAGATCGTCTATCTTTTTAATTAATAGATAAGTATTTAAGAGCTATATTAGTATTATATTAATTATAGTAGTTTAAATAAAAGCTACTATAATAGCGATATTTATCGGTTTTATCGGTCGATAACGAGGACGAGAACGAAGATATAGACGACGAATATAAGTTTTATAAATTTATAATTAATTTAGTATAGAAGTATAGAAGCTAATTTCTAGTAGAATAAGGGAGATTAGCTATTATTCTAGCTCGTAATCGTAGTAGTACTTATAACTTAAACGAAGTAGATACTAACTAGGCTAGATATAACTAAGTAGTACCCGTAAACTACTAAGTAATATCTACTTCGGTAAACCTTCTTTATATAGTATATATCCTTATATCTATTTCTCTCTATTAAGATTAACTTATTATTCGATAGTAATATATATCTTAATACTAACTACTCTAATATATCTACTCTTATATAGTATATATTAGATAATAACGACGACGACGATATCTACGAACTCGGATTTAAACTCCCGCTCTCGAATTAAGAATATAAAACTTAATAAAATAATATATAAGATCGAGGTAGAGAGCTATAAATAGATAACGATTTTAGTACTATAATAGATAGTATTATAGAAGACTAGCTATATAATAATAAGAGCTAGAATAAAGAAACTTTCGATATATAGCTATTCTTAAATAAAGAGATTATCGACGATATATTAAACTTATCTATAGACGTCGAATTTAATATACTTCCGGAGACTAAATAATTTATACTCGAATTCGTAGCTAAAAATAGCTTCGCTTTTATAAAGAAGAATCTATACTATAATATAAAAGACGAGCCTCGCTAGCGGGTATTAGTATATATTCTTACTAGTAAGAAGGTTAATAAAAGCGTTAGTTAAAGAATATACTTATCTACTCGCTATAGCTATTTATTTAAGATAAAGATAATTCGTAATAGAAAGTATTAAGTATTTAGCTATTATAGTAGTAAATCCGATAAGTATAAATATCTACGTATATATACTAAATAAGACCTTTCTATTAATCGATTTCGTATAGTAAAGAACGTTCTTAACGATATCTAGAATAGCTACGCTAACTACTAGAATATATACGAAGTATTATATAGTATTAAGATTAAGTATAGCGATATACTACTACGTAGAATAGATATTAGTAATTAGTTCTAGCGATTTAAATTCCGTAGTAATAATAGTCTATACGACTTTATAGTAATATTCTAGTAACTTTAAAAGTATATATTTTTATAGTATAAAAAAGATAGTTAGTAACGAGCTAATATAGCTAGCTATATTTATAAAATCGTCTATTCTATTAATTAAGAAGTTTCTTTATATAATTATAATAGATATAATCTATAATAATAATAAGAATCGCTTTCCGTTAGTAAATATTCTAAGTATTACTATAATAAATAAGAGCTATATTATAAATTAGATATTTATTATATCTAAGATAGAAGACGTTTATAATTAAGTATTATAGATACTTAGAATAGTATATAAATAGAATAGCCTTAATTTACTACGTATTATAGTTATAAACCGTGATCTTACTCTATATAATACTATTAGAAGTACCTTCTCGTTCGTTATATATTTACTATATACTTAGTATATAAATAAAGATATACTTACTAATATAAAGAAGTTCTTTTACGATATAATATAAATATAGATATAGAACGTAGATAAGGTATAGTAATATATTAAAATTCGTACTACTAAATTCGAGTAATATTAGAAGATAGTTCGTTAAGTATAGATAAAGAACGATTATACTACTACTTATAATAAACTAAAGAACTATTATTTCGATAAATATTATCTATCTATCTTTACTTATCTCGAGAAGTATTAGCTTAATAATAAGTATAAAGAGTAGATTATACTAGTTTAAATTAATAAAGTAATATATTAAAGTAATATAGTAATATTATATATTAAAGAAATATACTTTAAAGTTAAGATACTATAGTTTAGTATAAAGACGACGGTATTTAAGTTATATAATAATCTAAAGCTATATATTAACTAGTTAAATAGCGATCTTATAAACGAATTATTACGATAGCTACTCGAGCGAAAGGTATTATATATTAACTAGCTATATAGTAATCTATACGGTAATATTAGCTAGTATATAATAACGAAAGTAGAGAACGAATATAGATATATTAAACTTATAAAAGATAATACTAGTAATATTTAATTACTATAGTATACTAAAGTATTTATAGTAATAATAAATCTATCTTACTAGTACGTTATTTAATAGTATATATCGATAAATATACTACTTACTATAGATAAATTTAATAAGTATTAATAACTAGATTAACTATAGTCTATTCACTAGCTATTATAATATAAGATTATTCTCGATCTACTAGTACTATTAAAGTATATAAATAAACGTACTACTAAAGAATAACTCGATCGTAATTATTAATAGATATATAATACTTACTAGTATCGTAACTACGAGGTATTATAAGCTAGTACTCTATAAAGTAGTACTTAATTATAACGAACTATAGCGACTCTATCGTAGATATAGCTTTAATAACTACTTCTATAATCTCTTTTACTACGAACTAAGCTTTCCCTTATCGATAATCTTAGTATAAATAAGATCCGCGACTTTATAATATAGTATATTTAAATAAATAAAGCTATAGTCTTTATATCTACTAACTTCGAGCTATTCTAGTAATAAACTAATTAATAGCTAAATATTAACTAAAAAAGAAGGAATAATACTATAAGAGAAGAAATTATAATAATTCTATCTATAAATAATAATATTATATATTTTAAATTATAAATATATAAATCTATATAATTTAAGTACTTTTTAATAGTAATATTATAAAAGTATTATTTCTCTAATACGAATTCTAAGATTAAACTTAAAGAATATAAGTTCTATAGCTATATACTAAATTTTAGTATATAGCTATAGAAGATTAACTCGTAAGATTTTATTACGTATTAGCCGTACGAAGCGTACGGTACCCGAATTTAATCACGTGATATCACGATTACTATATACGGTTAGACGGGTGTACGCCCGGTTGCTACTTAGATTGTGAGCAGGTGCTACTTAGTTGCACCCGACTAGGCTTATCGAACTCATATTTTGGCAGTCACAGAAAGCATAGGTGCCCTGTGGTGTCTAGAAGTCGAGCTAGCCTCAACCAGGTCAGCTCTGAGAATAGAATCTTACAACTTATCGAGCTTGCGATATGGATACAGATTCTAGCTATTCAATATTTATTCACCTCAACGACGATTCCCATCAAATGTACATCTGCCAGCGTTCCGCCTCTCGCACGCGTACCAGTGTGGCCTTCCCAGCTGAGCCTCGACCTCCATATCCCTTGAACACGGACGCGTTAATTCTCATCTTCAGCTTGCATGTTCTGTTTAAGCGATCATGACCATTCTGTGTTCTATTGCGCGAGTCGCTTTTCAGGCTAACGATTCAAGAGATGAGCCTTTAGTTGCCCGTGTACACATTTGATACGCGTGTACACCAACGATACTCAGGCCAGCATCCTCGCCTTTGCGAGACCATACCCTTTCGTCACAAGAATCGTACAATTTCCACAATCACGCCCGCCTATGGCACGATGTGCCTATCAATTCTGGTCGTCTGATGTGCCTTTGCAGCTAGGCTCCGGAGATTGGTCTCATCGAAGGTGCCTGAGCCAGTGTCTGCGCCTGTACTAACATTCGTGTCTTGTCTAAGGAACATCCAGGGTGGCATCCCCACAGTCTGCTCCAGCGTAGGATTCTCAAACTGGCTACCAGTACCCACCAGGTCAAGAACTGGCTCAGCTACGCCAAGGGCGTAAGACTGGCTGGTGCCAGAACTGCTCATCGAGCTGGACGTGGACAGCGAGGCTCCGCTCAAATGTGTGCTGCAAGAGGACGACCTGTGCGTTGATGCACGACTATTGGTAAGTGGTGGTTGGTTCTTTCCACTTGCAGAAGCTCGCAGGCTAGCTCTAGTGGAAGACCTTGTTGATGCAGATGCATCACACGACATTCTTGTCAAGCTCACTATGACATCGGTAGCACCTGCCGTGTTGTGATCGAGTTTTATCAAATCACTTCCTGGATTATTTCCTCGTCCCTCATCAACACAGTTCGAGTCTATAGGCATGTATACAATGGAATTAGCAGCTACAGACTACAAATGTTATTTTTACTTCTCAGGCAGCCATCTTCTCCCAGTTTGTCGAACCTCACCTCATTTGCTAACCTGAGCTACTCTGCCATAACTCTCAGGAGTCATCATGCTGCTTCCCTGAAGCAGAATAATGCGGCATCTCCATTACGACGAAGCATAACATGCTCGTATTGGTTCGTGCTTCTACTCGGCGCTAATGCATGATACTTCTGATGAGGCATAGCGTATTCTTCAACCAATCACAGACCGAGACACTAAGTACGAACCATATCAGCCCATCTCACATTCTCAATTATGTCAAAAGACGGTGACTGACACGATCTCGTTTGTGTATAGTATAGGCTACGCCCGGCGTTCGACATGGTGGCCGACTTGTATCAGTGCCCGAGCGAGGCAGAATGACAAAGATTGCGACCTTACACGATGAGGCTGCGATACATTATCACCGTCACATGACGGAAATCAGTGGTATGGGTTTCGATCCTAAGCAGTTGGAACATACCAGCGACGATTGGGGTATTGTCAAAGCGAAAGTCCACTACTTGTACATTCAGCGGAATTTGAGCTTGTACGATGTGAAGGACACACTTCTTCGAGATCTTGGCTTTAATGCTACACTGGCAATGTACAAGCGTCAACTGAAATCATGGCATTTCCAGAAGAATGTATCAAGCAGACAGAAGGACGACCTGGTGCATAGTGCTGAGCAATGCTACAAAGAGCACAAAGACTTGCCGACCTCTAACTTGGCTACTGGACGGGTCTATGACTGGCACAAAGTCCGAAGACGTGATTGGGAGGCAGGTATGAGAAACGAGATGTGGCAGAAGCTCAAGATACGTCCAAGACCCGAGTCGAGCGATATGTTGACGATGACAGTCAAAGGTCCAACGGAAAGGCTGTTAGTTAACATCAAAGAATATTCCGCAGCATTTCTGATCGCTTCTTCGACCCCAAGTCGTGGTGATATACCACCAAAACAAACTCATAGTACTCAGACCCGAGCCTGGCAGATGCCAGTGCTTTTCCAGGAAGCGATCAGACTTGTTGATCAGGGGTCGACCGAGCTTGGACACCTCAAATTTAATGAAGCTGGGATAGTGCTACAAGCATATTTGAAAGACCTGCCACCAACCCTGTTACCACAGCTGCTTCGGGTAGTGATAGACCAGAACTGGCGTATATGTGCTGGTCATCGAGCGGTGGTCTTCTCATTTATACGTCGTTTGTTTGTCGAAAAGTTCGGTGGGGGAGCCCCTTTTTCTAGATTCGTTACGGTGCTACTAGATACTGATGTCGACCAACTAGCCAGAGATGCTATATGGCAATGTGTGATGGACGTCTTCATGAATGGACGAAGCTTTAGTCCTCGAGACGCAGAAGAATTACAGTTTCGATATTTCTGGGCGCTATCCGATTCAGGTTACAGCTCTTCTGTAGCGCAGTTTTGTCATAAAGCTATAAAAGATACATACAGCCAAAGTCCGAACACCGGTATGGTGCACCTGCGCCGCAAGTGGCGATACCATCTTGGTATAGTGCTAGAACAACAGAAAGATTTCGACCAGGCTAAACAAATGTATCAAGATGCCATACATCATGAAATTTTGCACGGAGATGATGCATATTACAACAACATCCATATCGAGACACTCCGGTCATTAGGCGGTCTGCACATGCATCAAGGCCAATGGCAATTAGCTGCGATGTGGTACAAGCAAGCGTTCCATGCTAGCCTGCAACTTCGAGGTTCTGGAAATGCTCGGACGTTGCTATGTCTAGATCAACTCTTCGTTGCATACGAAAAGCTCGGCTGGCTAGATGATATCAAATCTTTGTGTACCCAATATCCAGTCTCCTGCCATCACCTTAATCGTTTTGGCACCACGATGTCGTTCGTATAGCATTTCCAAACCATCACTCGTTTGACATATCGACCCGGATTGAAGAGCTCAAACGTCAACCTGAACTTCCAACGCTGCTAGATTCTCTCTGACATCCATGGCAGGAGATAGTGTCAAGCCAGTCGCGAGATTACCAAATCGTCCTATCTGACATTGACCTTGAAGTCCACACGATTGACCATTCTACCACCGATCAGTTCTTTCTTGAACAGCTCAATGCAGGGTAGAGAACATACTGGACAGCAGCTGTCAGCGTGTGGAGAACAGCATTGACCATTTGTGTATGGGCAGCATCCCCAGCCACTACTCATCGAACAACATGTCTGGAAGTCTTCACAGTACAACCCGCTAGTGCCGCATTGCGTCAGTCCGGCAGACACGACTGATACTATAGCCAATAGGCTCCAAAGTAGTGCTGTCGCTCGCATGTTGTATCTGATGACAAGTCTGAACTTCACCGAGGTTGTGAAGCTATATCTTTCTGGGCAGAAGCGAACAGATATGTCGTCCTGCACTCAGCTAGCCACTTGCACAGAAGTGGAGCAACGGCTGAGCATCGAAAGCTTCTGATAGCAGAAGATTTGATTGGTTGAAATGCTACATGAAATACGAGGTTGCTATTACAGCCATCTCGGATAGATCTGCTATCCTGGCGAGACCAGCCGGCATGCCGCTCCTCAGCCTCGTCAGTGTGACACAATATGTGGATATGCACAATCAACCTTCTTCAAGCTTGACGCCTCCTTCAACCTCGCTGTCCTCAGATTGCTTGCCTTTTTCAGGCTCGTGTTGGGGTTCAGGCGAGCTCGAGTTGCGCAGCTTGATGTCAATGTCTCCATCGGCATCCTTTACAGGGTCTTCCTGCTTCATCTGGGTTCTGGCTTTGTTTTCTTCTTTTTTCGTCTGATTCATGTTCTGTAATGGCGTATCGTCGTTAAATAACCTCAACAACATTGCTTTCCGGTCTTCCTTCGGCATCATGAGATTGAGACTATGTATGCTCTTCCATAGTGGAAAAACCATTCTCTCACTGAATCCTCCTTCGGCTTCCGAAGGCTCAACTTCGAGTACGCAACAACCCATTCCTAGGTCGCGCATCTGGTCACCTAGCTCTCCTAAGCTGGCCCAATCGTCGTCTTGGAAGCGTGGAAACATTTCGACAAGCAGCTTCTTGAGTGTTTCTTTTTGACGTAGTTTGACTTTACGCTTTTTGCCGATCCAGGTTTCCAGTATACGCAAACCGTCGGTTTGTATGCGCCAGGGACAAGTATCTGGTGAAGGCGCATCCTGCTTGACAAACATCTTGACGCCCGAGTGGACGAATTTCATGCCTTTGCCTTCGTTTTCTTGCAGAATCTCTTTTGCTAAGACAGTTGTGTAGTACATGTTCTTAGTTGCATTGCCTTCTGCGTTTCGGACCATGAATCTGTCCATTGGAAATCGAGGAGACAAGTCGTAGAATTGCTGTATGGTTTGCAATTCAGGAATGTCCTTATTGACGTACTTGAACGGTTCCTCGAAGACTTGGCCTTTGTTCTTCTTCCTGAAGTCCTGCCTGGGTTGTTCGTGTCTACTGATATCCTCGCTCTTGATACGTTTGTGCTCGTGTTGTGGTGTCGACTCTTCCCCTTCACGTTTTCGCTTTACAGAGGCTTCCTGCTCGCTGGTGTCTGCTTGCATGATTTGATCATCTACTTGGTCTGTCTCTTTCGCTGTCATCTGTGGCTCGACTGGCGCTCCATCACTAGCTCCTTCCACCTCTACTTCCACTTTTACGCCTTCTTTGGCTTCCGACACCGCCGCTACTTGGCCATCTGCTTTTTTTTCAAGCGTATTGGCTAGTCCATTGGAATCTACCACGTCAACAGTGTCTCTTGTATCTTGTGTTCGTGGCTTTGGAGGTAGAGGGATAGCTTCGGACCTGGCTGTAGAGACTCTAATCTCAGACTTCTTCTCCAGTATGGCGATGAAGAAGGCACCTGTATTCTGTGAGTGCGGATAGACACGCATAGCACGATCTAGCGGAATGCCGTTATCTAGTGGAAACATGTTCTCCTCAAGACGACTGAGACCGTCGACTCCGTATTTGTCCTGCTGAGCCTGCACGTCAGTCCAGCTGTCCCAAATTCTGCCCTGCTTATCCATGATCTTCCATTTGAGCAGACCAGAGTACCTCTTCAAACCAGGTAGGAGGGCTTTTGTCTCCATCAGCTGTACGAAATCGCTACCGCCACAATGTGTGATCGCAGTCTGCAACACAGCTTCGTCTTCAACAGGGTTCATGCTGCAGGTTGAGTAAACGACTCTTCCTCCAACCTTGAGCATTTGTAGAGCTCTTACGAGAATCCTGACCTGTGTGGCATATAGGCCCAGACCATTGCCAGGATTCCACAACCTCCAAATCTCGAGGTTCTTTCTGAGAGTACCATCACCCGAGCAAGGCACATCGGCCAATATACGATCAAATTTCAGGTACCGATTTGCAACAGGTTTTCCATCAGCCCCAGTAGTGGTGGCTAGCTTGATTGATGGATAGATTGTTGCATCGTGGTTAGTCACAATGATGTTCGGCGAACTCAGTCGCTTCATCTGGTGTACTAACATGTGTGCCCGTTTGTAGTCGACATCATTAGCGATGAGGAGCCCTGTTGATCGACCATCATCTACAAACTCGATACCTTCTGGCCGCTCAATACCACTGGCTGTGTTGTCCGCCACTTGTCTTGCTCTGTCTTCTTCTCCAGCATTGATGAGCTCCAGTAATTGTGCTGATTTGCTCCCAGGTGCCGCGCACAGATCTAGGACGGTCATGCCAGGCTTGAGGTCCATGACTAGAGGTGGTATCATACTAACCACTTCTTGTCTTGTGATGTTACCGACATCTGACTCGGACACCAAGAACTTCTGGAAGTTGGCAAAGGGAGGAAATCGGCGGATAACAGCTTTAGGTGTGGTCATATACCAAGCCAGCTTGTCAGGATACCAATCGACAGGCTGAGGAGCTTCGACATAGCGACCTTCATGCTGTATAGAAGTGATCTCAGGAATGTGGTGGTTTCGAAGTCGTTCTTGCACAGCGAGAGCGTGTCTTCGAAGTATTAGCTTTTGTTTGAGCCGATATTATGCCAACTTACGATTTCGAGCCTGTAAATCTGAAGCTGTTAGGTAAATCGGTCTTCATGGCCTTCCAGAAGGCATCTTGCTCCTCTCGAGGAATAATAGCAAGCTCATTATAGAAGCGTTCGAATTTCTCGTTATTTCGAGGTAGCTTCGACTTGTCTACTCGATTATCTGGCTGATCCCGTCGACTGTGGCCTCCATGACCGCCTCGACCTCTGCCACCCTGAATCGATTAGCTACAAATCTAGCTTATGTGCCAAGGACGTACCTACTCGTTTGCCTCCACGACCCATCGTGCTTGCTAAGTTGGGTACTTTGAACAATTCGAAAGCATGCGGCTTGACAAGCTCTTGAAAGCTTCGAACTCTAGTGGCATACGCGGGATTTTGTGGGGTTTGATAGTGGTCGCAGCTGCCTGAATTTCGGGCCGCTGAAGCCTGGAAATCTAAATTTACTCAGAAAATCCTAAGGGCTGTTCATAGAGTGTGAGCGGCCATGAACATGGTAAAAGCATAGACAGAACAAGCTGAGCTGTCCGTTGAAAGTAGAACAAGCTCTATAGTTTCCACCAACACCAGCGCTAATCTTTGACACTTTTTAATTTGCCTAGTACACCCATCTGTAACTGGCATAACGTCCTGCCGTTTCGCTCTTCCTGATGATCTTGACTACCTGGCCTTTCCGCAACCCCAAGAACTTTGCGACCGCATCATTGCTCATCATCCGCGGCAGCTGCTGCTCGACCAGCCGATATCGATCCAGCAGCACCTTCTTCTCTTGTGCGCTTAGCAAAATATGTGTTGGCACAAGCTCGTGCTTTGTGATATTGACCAACAGGTCTTCCTCCTTGAAATGTTCTGCTCGCATGTCGTATTCGAGTAGCGCATCAAAAGCCCGAAGTGCTGACGCAGCTGGTTGCTCCTGGGTGATGAAGATTCCATTTGTGTAGCCATTCTCCTGTAACCAATGCGCAAAGTTTCGTGTTTGTTTGATGCCAACGGCTTTATCGGCACAGACCTCAACCCATATCGGACCTGCTGTAGTTGTAGGAGTCGGGTTCTTGACTGTCGGCAGCGGTGTGTCTCTGGCAATCATGGTGTCTGATGGATCGGCGCGTACTCTAAGTCTTGCGCGACTGCTTTGTGTTAGCATGGTTCAACTTTAGTAACGTACTGCCTCACTGACTCTACGTCGCCATTTTCATCCGAATATTTCTCGATGAAGTCTTCTCGAGAGCGTTCCAGCTCTGGCTTACTGATCTGATAGCCCTATTCATCCAGTCAATCTTTCCGTTCCTAGTGAAGGTGAGCGACCAGATCCTACCCTTGCTGCAAGCATCTCATGTAATGTCCTCCAGACGCGCCATAGATGTGTAGCCCTTGCTGATCTTGACTGAGGGTCCATAGTCGGTGTTGATTTCCTCTCGCGCGGAAGAACAGGCGCAAGGCGAGTTGCGATTGACGTCGCTCGGAATATGCACTTTCGCAAAGAATTGTTTGGATGTACAGAACTTAAAGTGCACAATCGTTCCAGTCGAGCTGCGAGAAACAGAGCTTAAAATGCCTGGAACTTCGACAGAGTCACGGGGCTGTCCAGAGGCTAGCAAAGGGATGTCTAGCACCATGATCTAGAGCAAGGCAGCGACACTAGTGCATGAGGCTGCCTTAGAGTACGATGTTTGTCAATGCGCTCAATATTGTTCAGACACTGTTCATGTCACTGGGGCGTGAGCGTCGATGTTCTGAGCTCGAATTCTAGTATCAGGCCGACAAGATCGTCGATAACGGACGCGATATTTGCTCAGTACCTGGCTATACCTCAGCTAGCATCACTAAAATCACGATTATAAAACTGTTGATGTGCATTGCCCACAGTCATCTCATCTCTAGCTCTTTATTTGAGCATTGAAGGAAGCTTTCGTCATCATTCGTAAATTTTGCATGCGCAGTATCAGGTCTATTGTCTACTCGTCAAAGCATGTACGCTGCGACTCCTGCTGGACGTGTTCTCAACTTTTCCTTCGATACGTGACCCGACTTGGTCATATCCAATTCCCGGTTTCTGGTTTTTACGAAATGTTCTTCCACTGAAAGTCTGCCAATGTCGTGCCACCAAAATGTTCCCGAAATGCAGCCTTCCAGCTCAGAAGAATGCCATCTTTGGCCAACTTCTCTACGTTGACATTCCAGCCATTGATGGGAGTGTACCGTATCCCGTTCTCCTTTTGCTCTTGCACCAGTCTATCACATGACTTGAGACAACGTTTGACACACGCTCGATCGGGATCGGGTATGTCATATTTCAGGAAATTACCTTGTTGTATCATTTTGCTTAGAATCTTGTCACAACAGAGCCAGATCTGGAGAAGCTTAGCTGTGATAAGCGGAAAAGGTTGTGCAAATTCTTCGACGAGTGCATCTTGAATGACAGCCAAACGCCATTCGAGACCATCCGTGGGCTTATCAGAGTACGCGAACTGCTCAAAGGATCTAGAGCAAAATCCATCTGGGAGGCCCAGACATTTTGCGCTGCCACGCTTTGTCCACTTTGTCTCATAATTACGCTTCATCAACAAGTCGGCGATTGTCTCATCATTCATAGGATCCCGAAAGTCGTCCTTCTGATTATAGATTTGATGGAATAAGGAGAATGACTCCGCCTGCACGCGCTGATTACAGCCTAGCCTGCCCTCTTTCATCAGCATCTGTCCTCGATTTGTGGTTTCAAAGTTTTCCATGACAGTTTCTTTCATCAGGTCGAATGAGTCGATTATATTCCTCAACGGATTCTTTGCGCTCCTGTATTCGTACGCGCTGATCTGCTCGGTGTGTAGAGGATCATCAAACATTTCCCATGACTTCAGTAATTTGCTGTTTGGCAGCTTTCCGAAGAAGGCCGTGTCCAAAAACGTGTCACGTAGAGCTTCAAGCGCCGGAATCTTGTTTTCGAGAATGTTGAGCTGCCGTAACTCATTGTAGACGTGTGATGTGCCCAGAAAGGTTACCCGATAAGTCAGAACTCGCATACCTAAACAATATGCGATGTCCATCACAAACATCATGTCGCTCCCGGCGAATAAGGGGTGCTGGTTCAGGAGATCGAACCGGTTGTGTTTAAGATAACCCTCGAGCTCAGCCTTGAGCAACATCAGATTTATCTCTGTCTTTGTCGAGATAAGAGCTGCTGTCGCAGACAAGAGGAAATCTCCAAACGCTTGACGAACTTCTTGGACGAAGATAAGGGCTTTCAGTCGATAGTTGTCCTTGTTGATGTCAAACTCCTGTTTTGGAAGTCGAAGGCCACTATACGTCAAATTGAAGCCGTATCGAAAACTTTGTGCAGCTCTTCGAAGCATTGCCGCACCATGGCTCATAGCCAGTTTTTGCCATGTGGATACCTTTCGGATGATTATAGGGGCTATAATCATCGATAAACGGCTATGCTGTGGCCATGGAGGTCCCGAAAGATCTCCTTGTTGCATGTGGACCCTTCTCTTATATTCGTCGTGCTCGACATCTTGTAAAACCTGAAGGATGTAAGTTGCCCAGCCGTCCGTGTACCGAGGATCCGGAAGTTCATTTGCGTAGTCTACCATACGGTGAAAGGGTGTAAGAGCCTGCTCTGTTTGTGACGAATCGTGTAGATTTTGCCAGAATGACCTGTAAAAGCTCGAATGGCTCCTCAAAGTCAATGCGATACAACGGAATGGTCGCAGCTCTGCCGGACAACTGATCGTGCGTTCGTTGTAATGCATTTGCAGGTGAGTGTATCTCACTTTCAAGAAGTGATGCTAAGCCAGGCACTATGTCTTCGACGTTATATTTAGCACCACCAACGAGGTGGTTTGTTTGACAGAGAGCTGTAAGCCGGCTCCAGCTTGTACAAGCGCAGATGAGAGCTCTTTCGGACATGTAGTTTGCAACAATGAATGGGAGTTTCCCGTTCCGTGCCCCATCACAAACTCGTGCGGACCAGATCGACGCAGCAAATTGCTGAACCACGGTCGCTGCCACATTTATAGATATGGAGCCTTGCGTAGATTCTTCTTGGGTCGGCTTGGTCGATAGTTTCGGCTCGCTTGATTCTACATTCGTATTGTGGATGCGAGGAGGCATTTCAGTTCCTGAAGATGCCAAACGCTCCTTTGCTGAAAGGATTCCGTAGGGATTTTGCGAACCTCTGGTATGTATGACTGAGCTGACGGTGCCAAAATTGCTGAGCAATGCTGCAGGTGTTGGCAATAACTCAAGCTTGCGCGTCACGCAATCATAGCGTTGTGTACACCACTCATGGCCGCCATCATCCTCTGGGTAGTAGCAAGCAACTTCACGGCGCAGCTTAACCATAGTTCGACAGACGTACAGCATGAATTCAGGAATTACCACTCTTCGTGCTACCACAGCATTTGCAAGTTTTTCAACCTCAAAAATAGGTAGACGATAGTTTGGAGCGTAGCGACGTCTGATTTGAGCTGCATCGGGATACCCACTGTTATTGATAAGCCAGACAACCATGGCTTTTTGTCGTCGTTTATATTCGAGGTAAATAAGCTGGGCATGTTCAGGCAATCTTGTATTCGAGACATCCATATTGAATGTCTAAGATGGTGGTTTGAGGACTATGTTCGGTATTATGAAGTTACTAAGATAGACAGCAGATTGAATTAGATAGCAGGTTCCGATCTGTATTCGATCTGTAATAGAGTAAGCAAATCATGCGGCACAAAACTTGGAACGTGTAGTGACAAATAAGGGAGCGATCGAGTTGCGTCGAGCAGAGATAGGTAAAGCGCGTTAGTGACAAGATTCTGCAATCACTTGATGTTAGCACTTTCGGCATGAGTTGTAAGTATGAGCATCAGTCAGTACAACGCAAAGCTCCAGAAAGAGTCTTTTCACTCGGCGAACCCCTATCTCGCATTGAAGTCAGTGTGTCTGCCCATGGTAAATGCGTCCCTATGTTCTGTACGCTGTTATATCTCGACAAGCACTTTCCCCTGAATGCAAGCCTGAACTCTTTGCACACATCTTGCGAACAGTGTTGGCAAACTCTCGAAAAGCCAAGTAGTTATACAACGACATTACTACCAGAAAGTTGCAGCTTCCGAAAGAGATGCTGCGAATATGTGTGGCATTCGCATGTGTAGTGAGAGGTGACGAAGCGTGAGTGAAATTAGGATGATCACAACGGTAGAAAAAAGCAGCGCTTGATGACGCGCCAGGGCGCTAGCGTGATGACCACTAATCAAGGTCAGCTTTTGGGCACAAGCAAGCTTGTGAGCTCCGTCACATATGCCTATTGCTACCTAGAAAGTGCTATGAAGGTTTCTTGCGTTCTTGTGGCGCTTCGAGACAACCATGAACTCTTTGGATGATATGTTTCGAATGTCATCGATATCGCAATGCATAAGCTGGAGGTCTTGTGCTTGGTAGACTGGAACCTGTGTCAATACCTTCATTTGTCTTCAAAATCTCGCAGATCCAGACACGTTTGATGTAAGATTGACGTGATCAGCTTCGTGACATACTCAGAGCTGCACGGAAGCTGTGATCCTCCTTCGGCGAACGGGAAGTCTCAACAAACGTATCTTCACATTGGCTACAGCTTCCAAACATCCGCCTCAACAACAATTTTCGTGCAGACATTACGTTGTGATTCCGATCTGAGACGTATACAAAGCCTGTAAAACTAACATCTAGAGATAGACTAATACTAGCCAAGAACTATGAGCCTGGACGACTCACAGTCGAGGTACTTCACCTCCAATCCCATTCCAAAGAATTTACGCAAGCATGAAGCACTTGTCAGGGAATTTATTGACTATCACACCTCTGTCAACCCAAACACTCGCATTGTGTTGGTGACTTCAGGTGGCACCACAGTTCCCCTCGAAAATCAGACTGTGAGGTTCATCGACAACTTTTCAGCTGGCACGAGAGGAGCAACATCTGCTGAGTACTTTGTGCGAGCAGGATATGCTGTCATCTTTCTTCATCGAGAGTACTCTTTGCTCCCCTACTCAAGACATTATAGTCATAGCACAAATTGCTTCCTAGACTTCATGGAAGAGTCAGCTCAAGGAGATGTTGTGGTTCGAGAAGAGTATCAGATGAAAATGAGACAGGTGCTCGAGGAATATCAGTATGCCAAAAAGAACAGGCTATTATTGATGTTGCCATTCGTCACTGTGACAGAATATCTCTTCGAGCTGCGCAGCCTAGCTGAGCTGTTGCAACCAGTCGGCAATCGAGCTCTTTTCTACCTTGCCGCAGCTGTTTCAGATTTCTTCATCCCCCGTGACAGAATGGACGAGCACAAGATTCAGTCATCGGATGTCCAGAATGGTGCAAAGACTGGCGATGGGAAGCAATTGGTGATCAACCTTGATCCTATCCCTAAGTTTCTTAGTACACTCGTGCATTCGTGGGCATCTAGAGAAAGCATGATTGTCAGCTTCAAGCTCGAGACAGACCCGAGTTTGTTAGTCACAAAAGCAGAGCAAGCTTTGCACAAATATGGCCATGACTTGGTCATTGGCAACCTTCTGACCACGCGAAAATGGGAGGTCGTCTTCGTGAGTAATGCTGGTGAAAGATGGATCAGAGTGCCAAAAGCCAAGCGGTCAAGAAGTGTTTCAGGCATCGAGGAGTTAGTGGGTAAGGCTGACAAGAAAGAAGATCGCATAAATGGGGACGAGCAGCTTGACCTGAGCGGTGGTGAGGTGCGTGAAGGCATGGAGATCGAAAGTCTTATAATTCCCGAGCTAGCAGCAATCCATCGGCAGCGCATTCAGACAGGTTCGTAGCAGAACTGGAATTAGAGATACGTGTGTGCTTGTCCAGCCGTGACAATCATCAAGACGATTTCGTTCAAAATCCCATCGTCGCACACAGGCTGGATAATACGAGTAGTCGAGCATCAACAAACTAAAGGATGATCTACCTCGCTTGGGTGAAACGCTTCTTGGGGAACCATAGATCTGTCCATGTTAGGTAGCCGCAAGGTGGAATGCTGTGACGTTTCCTGCCAAATGTGGCTGCCTCGATAACACATTTTGATTGTTCGTCAACCTCCGATGGGCCAGATCATCGTCGGAGTTTTGGTGCTCCAAAACGGTGTTGCACTAGACCACAGGTGAATCAGCTGATCGAATAATCATAATACTAAGCAATTTCGAAGCACCAACGACCCTGTTTGCGTTCCTACACCGATCGCTTAGCCCGCCAATCAACATGATCGCTTGCCAGTGTAGAGAAAGTCCATCACTGACTGGATCGGGAAGCTCTTTCTTTGTGCTTACCGACCTGCCTAAACGATAGCGAATTGAGATCTAAAGTCCATACGTTGTTGATATTGCGGGTTGTACATTCGCAGGACGTACAGCAATAATAAGATTATTCTGACGAACCGCGATACAGCGTCAAGGTGTGTACGAGTCCGTCATGTTTGCTAGACAACAATTCGAAAGGTTTACTTGAGCCGGTGGCTTGCGAGTCCAGGCAAAAGTAGCAAGCAGAAGCGCTCCATGGTGCATATCGTGGCTCCAAAGATCGACCACCAAACTTCCTTGCTTGTTAGCTGGTCCTTGAACTTCTAGCACCACTGAAGTCATCATGCCTGGATAGAGTCCAACACCTTGTCGATATGTGAATCCAGGCACAATGGACGATTCCCGATTAAGACCTCGCATGATTCAATCCTCGATCTGAGGATTGATTGAGCAGTGCCTCATTATTCCGAAATTGTTCAAATATTTGTTGAAGCTCTATTATTGACGATTTAGCGAAACCTGTCAAAAGCTTCGATTGGTGTACGATCGGCTGCGCAGAGGGGATCCAGCCGTGGTCCACCTCCCCGCTACCAAGTACTACCGATAAATCGAAACAGACTTGACTTCGCTAGCATTATTGCACTACAGTCATTAGCCGCGTCAAACGGAGGTCTTGCCGCTTCAAACTTCCGATCGCAAGAGCATTCTGTCGGTCTACACCTGGCGGATTGTGCTTCTATCAAACTGGCTTGTGTTGGTCTTTGCTTCTCTTGTGTGACAACAGCCTCGCACATTGCAAATGCCGTGCATTGACAGTGCAGGAATCCCGGCGCACCAGTTTCTTGACATCATCCCGGGCTCGTAATGGCTGTCAGTACCTGCCCAGATGCATACCAGACTCCCCTGTTTATGCCGATGCGCAAACGAAGCCATTCCTCGATGTCGGCACCAAAGATACCTCTCAAATGGATTGATGAAGAACTCTACCGTACCACTGTCCTCCTGCTGGCGACACCTGAAAACGAGATGGAAGTGGATGAAACTCTAGAAATTTCGGCACGAGAGTTAGGAATACTACCAATCCAGCCTGTTCCTGTGGTCGACACGATATCTTCGTCCTTGTCCGCAACGACTATTGCATCGGATACACAACAAGGCTCTATTATGTCGCAGTCCACTGCACCTACGTCTTGTAACTCGAGCGAAAGAAGGCCCAGCACAAGCATGTCGGACAAATCATCGAGGGTCAGAACAAGGAAAGAGACACCTTCGTTCATAGCTGCAGCAGAAGTAAAAAAGCAGTCTGGGTTCAAAAGCGGGCTCAGAAAGATGGCAGGCTTTCGCAAGAAGAGACTTTCAGTCCTGAACACACCTTTAATGGTCAGCATACAAAGTAGTATGACCAGCAACACCATACATGACTCGCAATCAGTTCGCTCTTGTGGACCCGCATCAATAAAGTCTAGTCGAGAAAGTTATGTTTCTCAGAACGCGCCAGCAGAAAAAGCCAGCTTGGATCACTTGGCACTTGTGAGTGAAGAAGCGTTACAAAGAAGCCTCGAATGCGAACAGATTATTCTCATAAGGACACAGCAGTTGGAAGAAAAGAGGCGATTTCTGGAATACCAAACCAAACTCGTCAAATCACTTTTGGAGGAGCGAGAGAAGAGAAAGGATGAATTACGGCAAAAGCATGAGCAGCGGCGACGTGAGCAAGAAGAAAAGGCAAGTCCTACATATATATCGACATCACAATTCACTAACCCGGTCTACAGAATGAGAAGGCTGTGGAAGAGCTTGAAGGTCGACAGTTGGAAGATGAATTGAAGCAGCAGAGAGAACATGAAACAGAGAAACGTGCAATCCACACACGATTAAAACATATGGAAGCGTATTGCCAAACACCATCACCACCTCATTCACCGACTAACCCTCCAATTGAACTCCGTGCATCTGAGGACTCGCTACGAAGTTTGCCAGAACGTCACGTTACTCAACAACATTATGAAAATCTGGCGCAAGCGTATCATCTGCGCGATAACATGGATGACTTACACGCGTCCAAAATCAACGTGCTTAGAGGGAAGCAGAAGAAAGCCCTCCAGAACTTCATCCTGAAGAAAGAGCGCGAAGTAAAACAGATGGAGAACGATCACGGAAAGGAGCTGGACTCTATTGATCGCGAATATGCAAGGCAAGAGGCCGAAATTCGCGAAGAATTTGAGATGAAAAGGAGTAAGCTTGAAGCAAGATGGAAATTACAAGCACTTATCGAACGAACCAAGATGGAACGCAATACAGGACTGAAATACGAGGGCCTGCCGGACGTGCTCGCCACAGAAGCTTGCTAATCTCGTGGTCAGGTCATAAGCAAAACTGTTGACCTTTTCCTGGAAGTCAATGTACATAGATATCTATTATTTGTGACTTCAAGCATGGGTGGCTCGCAGATTTCATATACTGGACACATATCCGATATCCGCAACCACGCTGGTCGTGCTATACCTGATTCCTGCACATTTGTTTCTCGCTGCTCACTACCTGCTGTTAGGACTCTCACCTTGCTCACGCCACTGCTTCGTCCCAAGCTTGGTGAATCGGATTCTGCCTTCCTTGTTCTTACAGGGGCCCCTTGCTTTGAGACTCGGTACCAATGTTGGACTTTCCTTAGCTGCGGTTACAGCCATTGATTGGACGCCATACAATAAGCCGAGGTTGATCTGATAGAATCGGTGCTTCTTTCCTTTTGTCATTGATTACCATCGTTATTAGGCTAACGAGAGGCATGCAGCCGAGGGTGAGACGCGTTTATGTGTATGATAGGAATGGTACTCTGAAGTTCATTGTCGGCAACATGGGTGGCGCTCGAACTCGTTAATCCCAAGAACCAATCGCTTCGATGTCATCGTCAGATGGTCAACCCAATCTGCTCAGAGCGGTATGCAACGCCGCAGATGAAGCAGAGCAGTCTGAACGAATAATTGCTGTCAAATCATTCACAATGCAAGGTGTCTATCTCGAAGACTATGTTAAGGTATGTCAAGCTTCGATCATCACACATGAAATCATGTAGTTCTGAGTCTACATGAGCGATTCTTTGGAGCTTCCAGCGTTGTGGTTTGCACGACTAAATGGCGCGAGCTTGTAAAGATCTGACGGTCTGCCGATTTGCTGATACTTGTCATGAGAATAGAGTTTGGACGCAGTGAAGCCCTGTAACATACCTCGTCCGACGTTCCAGTCCTACTTGGACGCCTTGCGAAAGAAAGGTCGTCCGGCACCTAACGAGCCTTTGGTCCACGTCAAGATTACGCATACCGCCATAAACCATGTTGACCTGCTCTATGCACATGGTGTGCATCAGAACAATAAGTCAGGCCTCTTTGTGCCGCCTTTCACGTTGGGCCTAGAATTTAGCGGTGTCGTTCTTGATGTAAGGAAGTCTGGTGTTTCACAATCTAGATTCAAACCAGGTGATAAGGTTTGGGGAGGCTCAATTGGCAGCCATACAGAGGAGATCATCGTCCCAGAAAACGCGCTACACCACTTACCAAGTCAATCTTGGTCCCTGCACGACATCGCCGCTGTCGGAGCTGGAACCCTACCTGTGTCCTATGGTGCCTTAACCACTATTGCTGATCTGAAGAAGGGCGAGGTGATTCTTGTTCATGCAGCAGCAGGCGGCCTTGGTGTATATGCAGTTCAGATCGCTAAAGCACTTGGGGCCAAAGTCATCGGCACGGTTGGCTCGAAACACAAGGCTGGAGTTGTAGAGGGTTTGCTGCGTGACAAGCAAACAGGAGATATTCCTGTCGGTGAAGGCGTTATTAACTACAGCAAGGAAGGCTGGGAGAAGGAAGTCCTGGCGCTTTGCAAAAAGACAGGTAAGGATGGTGTTGATGTGGTTTATGATACGGTAGGAATGGTACAGAAATCAATACGCTGCACTACCTTCAATGGCCGTATCGTTGTCTGTGGTTTCGCTGCTAGGACTGGGACTGGTGCTGAACGTGTTCAAGAGCTCGAGCAGATTGCAGTCAATAGAATTCTGCTGAAGCAGATCAAACTACTGGGCTACAGGTATGGCGAGACCAGTCGGAAACTACCTCATGAAACCGCCAAGATGTGGCAAGGTCTGAATGCCATGTTGGCACAAGAACCACGGGTAATTCAGCCTGTGGTATATAAGACCTACGATGGATTGTCACACGTCAATGAAGCTCTCAAGGCCCTAAGTCAGAGACAGGTCTACGGGAAGGCAGTCATCGAGATCTGTTCCGAGCAGCAAGCTATCGCCGAAGCAGATCATAAGCAGCCCAGTGCTGGAACCACATCCAAATTGTGATAAGACACATTTTTTGGCACAGCTAAACTTATTCAAACTGCTGAGGGGTCTGTGCTCCCAAATGCCTTATGCGCAAGCCTGGCTCCAGCACAACGTCGATATTCTGGAAACACCCACAACACCTGTAAGATCATGCTTGGCTTTTTTCGCCTGTCGGAATCTCAATTTCCTAGCCAGCAAAACAGACATATCCTGATCAAGATCGTGTTATGCTTCAGTAATGCCTTCCTTCGATCCTGAGACCATACTGCCTGGATCCATCGCGCTGACACAGTTTTGATCGTTAACTCATCAACATGAGAAGTGTAGGTATCTTCAGGTTCGTGTCTTCAATATCAATTTCTGACAATCTTCATGTCTGAAAATCAGGCAAACAATGAACGTACTGATCTTCGTCATGGTTTGACGAGCGACGGCGGACGGCTGATCCGTTTGAAGCGTGGACTACGATTGCGGACATCGGTGCAGACTACACCATGTTGTCGCGAGTTGCGTATGCCACTCGAATCCATATCTGGTAAATCCATCCCTGATAGTGCCGAAAGTTTGCGAACTTCTGGTGTGTTGTAACAATGGCGCGGAATGATCCGCGAGAAGAAGCAATAGTATCAACGCATCTTACCGAACCTTTGGCTGCCTTTATCTCCTGCTCTCGCCCAGAGCTGGTCCATATAGCAAGCAGCCACGTCGACTTGAACGAAAGACAAGACAACCACCACCAGTAGATTGATAATTAAGACAGCCTTCAGGAGACTCGTAATTTAAGCACCCTCTACACAGAGTAAGTCTTATACACGAGCAGCATTATGCAGTACTTACCCTTCTGATCTGTAATTTAAGCACCCTGATTGAGACTGATAATTTAAGCAGCCATCTGGTGAGTCGTAGTTCAAGCAGCCGTCAACCTTCTGCACAGATCCTGTATTGTAATTAAGACACCCCGTAACTTGACCAGGACCGAAGTTGAGGCATCCGCCATCCTCGTCCTGTGCGGATGATCCTGAGTTTTCAGTTGATCGAGGTAGGTGAGGAGCATCATACGGAGGAGGTGGTTCCATGTGAGGTATATTTGCTCGCTGAGGTATGCTTGTATCTTGCAGTTCTGACATCTGTGCCTGTGGCGCATCGCGACCTTGAGCCTCTTGCTCCTGACGCCGAAGAGCTGCTTTCGTCATCTTGGTTTTCAGATAGTGGTGAATTGAAAGTCTTGATTGTACAAAGACTAGAGGTCAACTTCACACAGCAGTGGTAGAGAGAAACCAACAACGATAGGAAGTAACAGATAGCAATGGAGACCTTGTTGAAGGCCGACAATATATGAATTGAGCTACCATAGTACTCGTCTTATTTAAGCCCAGCTCCTATACTCCGTACGAGCTGCTCACCTGAGGAGGAAGACCTCGCTTGACCAAGCGTATTAGATACGCGGGTGCCTGAGCTCACACTAAGCGTAAACAGTCTAGGCTGTTTCTGTTGAGTTATGGGCTCCAGCCCCTCTAGGATTCAGGCTGCTGAAATCTCTGCAAGATGATTGGCAATATTTGTACTTCGAGATAGTCCTTTTGCAGTTTGCAGTCATCTTCAGCTTGGAACAGGAATTAGTTTCAGAGGCTGGGATCCTTGCATTTGGGGTGAATATGTGAGAGACGAGTTCCCCAGCACGAGACTAAGGTAGTGGAAATTGGATCGGAGCATGTCGTTCTATTGCTCGCTTTCGTCCTGCTGGTCATCATACCAAAAAAGATTCTGTCCTTCACCGGGTGTTGACTTCAGTCTACAGAATTGCGACGAACGAACAACTGATTGAAGGCGAGAGCTGCTATCAGATCTCAGAGGTAGTGCATAAAGTGTGGTAGTCTAGAATTTAAAGCACTTGTGCACTCTGGGTAACCTACAGGCTATGACACACCTAAGTCTCAGGTATCTATAAGGAAGTTGCTCCCTAGACCAAGGAGCTGAGCCCTCAAGATAGCAAGTTATGCGACTACTACAGTAAGGTTCATCCACTACCGCTGAGCAGATGTAGGCCAATCATGCCTTGGGCATCACTGTTCCGAACAGCATCGACATCACGATGGGGTGTTCAAGCACGCTTTCAGTGGCTAGAACAGAGATAATGCTGGCAATTCTAGCAGATCTGTTGAATCGTTGAAAAAGGCGGCAATGACATGTTCTGCACAGGACGATGCGTGAATCGCAAGACGAGAAAATCGCTCAACAACATTGCATGGACTCTGAAAGTTCTTCGCAATATGAATCAAAGTAGTAGAATATTGGATCACTATTTCTGTAGCAGCGACAACATTACCTCCTCCGCACATCTAGCCAGTCTTGGTAGGCTCAACATCAACGTGGCTGACGCTAGCCTTTCGCTCCTCAAGCTGATGTACAGTACCTTCCAAGCCCATCTCGAGAGCCAGAGCGGCACCTTTCTCGGTCGCAGCACCACCAGCAACAACGGCTGCATCGCCATCGAAGTGCTTGGCGATCTCCTCGAGAGGAGTGTTTCTGGTCTCAATGTAAAAGAAGTAGACGACGATAAGCTCAACGGCTAACCAGCAGCAGTAGAAGATGTAGTACTTCCACTTAATGTTGTCGAGGGCGATCGGATTGACGTAGGAGTTGAAGAACAAGGCGATGTCAACACAGAGGAACATGATTGTCATGCCCTTAGCACGAATGTTATATGGCAAAATCTCGACAGTGTAGCCAACAAGGAGACCGGACCTGGAGACGGTTAGCTTTGAGAAAGGACTGCAAGATCCGAGTAGACTTACCAAGCAGTATTGTAGCAGAAGTAGAACAAGAAGATCATGGCAATTACAGCGTTTGCGGCACCGTGATCACCATCAATGGAATACCTTGCTGAGCATATAGTCCATACGACAAAAGTGACCAGCATGCCACCGGTCGAGAACAGGAACAGCTTCCTGCGACCAACTTTGTCGACCAAGAAGCACATGCTGACAGCAACGATGAAGTTGAAGATCTGTAGACATCCATTGATGACATTTTGGGTCAAAGTGTTGGTGTAGCCAATGTCGCTCAGAACCTTGAAAATGTAGTAGGACACCAGACCGTTGCCAGACCATTGAGAGAAGAAGCCAGCGGTAACAAGGATGAGCAGTCGATGAAGGTTACCTCTCGTTCTAAACAATTCGAGCCAGCTCTGTGCCTCGACCTCCTTCTCCAGTCTGAGAGTGTCCCTGATCTCGATGTATTCGCACTGTACCATCTCGTCGTTGGCATTGCCATTCGCGTGTACCTTAGCCAAGACTTGGAGAGCTTGTTGCTCTTTGCCCTTCGATATTAACCATCGAGGCGATTCTGGAACGAAGAAGATGAAGAAGATCTGGATCGCCGATGGCGCAACCTGGACAATGACTGGAATTCTCCAGCTGTAGTTATTGTTGATTCTTGCGGTTCCGTAAGTAAGCCAAGCTGCAACGATCGAACCTGCGTACCAGGTAGTATTGTAGATTGCAGTGAAAATAGCTCGGTGTTGCGGGTGAACCAACTCGGTGATCAGCAGAGGTGACGCGCCGTGAGCGATAGCGACACCGAAACCCACGAAGAAGCGACCAGCAATAAACATCGAGAAGTTTCTCGCGGCTGATTGAAGAATCACACCAAGAACCATAATAAGACAGCCAATCAATATGCCCATTCTTCGTCCGAGGTAGTCGACAGTGTATGGCACAAATGGAATGGCGCAGATGGAACCAGCTGACATAATTGCAGTAAGTATACCAAGTCTCGACTTGGCTGGGTGGTTGAAGTATTCTTGCCATGGCTCGAGCGTCTGTAGACCGTTCATCATGGAACCATCGTATCCATTTGTCGCGGAGGTGAGGACGACCATCATCAAGCAGAAGTATGTTCGTCGTAGAGACGGGTCGGTGTACCATGTCACTGAAGGGAATTGCCTTCCGGCAACCTCGAAGTACCCTTTGCCCATCGTTGCTGCTGCTGTTGACTGATACCGATTGGCGGGCGAGTGAGATACTGGTCTGGCGAGAAGCAAGTCAGAATGAGGCGTGTTTCTCACCTATATATTGTCCAAGTTGCACTCGATCCTAGCTATCAAGTAGCACCCATACAAGGACCATGTGGCAAGGAAAGTGAGCTCGGCAAGCTCTGATGCACAGAAGCCCATTCGAGAATGTAGTGTTCTCACTGCTCGCCCAATCGTATGTAACGGTCAGCTAGGCGAGCATCTGCATAGACCTTGTCTTGGAAAGGTGAGGGTGGACGTACCCACATAGCACGAGGTCTAGGACATGCTAGCGAGAGCTCCACAACCCACGATGAGGAGTTGCAAATGGAAATCCAGCTGTACGCAGACGATCAGTCTTTAGCCAAAATTTGCAAAGCTGCGGTGCCCCGTGGGCTGCAGAGTGTTCGCGGCATGTAGAGGACAAGGGAGTCACAGAAAGCAGCAGGTGGTAGCAGACAAGCTTTCTGCTCCAGCTTGAAAACGCACTAGGAGCAATTAGGGCATGAGTTGTGAGCTTCGAGCCCTGAAGATCCCTGTAATTAGACCGCAGCTCTGAGCATGAGTTTAGCCGGCTGGTCCTGGTTGGCTGTACATTTAACCGGATCGACCTTTCATACTAAATTCATGTTCAGTCTTTATTTGTCGGGCGATCTGGGGTGGTTCGCGTACTCAGTCCATAGACACTATGATCTCGGGAGACTGACGATCGTGTCAGGTCGACCGCGTGTGCCAAGCGCATGCCTAGGGAAACCAATGTCCTCGAAGAGATCTCCTTATTAGCCTAATTTGCAGGACAAAAGGATGGAGGCGCGGAAAATCGGTCGTGACGGTCGTGCACCTTGCATACACGTGATTGAGCTCAGGAAGCGAGACTGACAAGTCGCGTAGTGCTTGATCGCTCACGCGATACCGACCCGGTCTTGTGCCTTTGTCGTCCAATAGCAATGAATAGATGAATGATATATTGTCGCAAAAGCTTGTAATACCTCGATGACACCAAAACAAGCTTGCTTTGAGCTAGCTCACGCGACTTCGTATCTCTTCCTCCAAGATCAAAGTTTCCCGTCAATATGCAATTGGCCACCATATACCTTTCGAGAACTAGATCCAAGGGATAAAGCAAGGACTAAGTGGCAGTGCGACCACAAAGTTCTGTGTAGACCCTCCACAACGGATAGGATTGTACTTGACAAGGAAAGCTCAGAAGACGACGGATATCGTGATTCTCAAGATGAGGAAGCTCGAGCATCAGCCTCAAGTGCCAATGCAATCTTGTGCAGGCATGTCTACCTGTACCAGATCCTAGAATCCGCAGAGAACGTGCACGCGAGTCGTAGATAGAGAAGATACTATCAAGTACTGTCAACCGCGGTAGATGCTGCAACCACAGTCACTTGCAATAGCTCGCGACCTTTCGAGCTCGTCCAGCCTGCGTATCTCATTGGCCTTTAACGATGCACACAAAGTAGCTTTTCCTCATCTGACACGCTTGCTATACCGGGACTAACGGCGATGCGGTATTGCGTTCGCCATCAGCGTTTGCTTGAACAATTCAGGACATGAAAATCTGATTGGCAACCATGATAGCCATGCTTTGGACTCCATAGGCAGGCTCTATCACAGCTCGACTATCCTGAGATGGTGCTCGGTATAGCAGAATCTAGATTTGCCCAAGCGATCCACATCTCGCTTTAAAGCGTACATGCATTTCTCGATCGCAGTATTTGCCAGCCGCGATCCGTGCCCAGAAGCGCCTCCAGACGAGGCCTGTGGTTACGGATCTCCTTTTCATCCTCGAATTTAGCCGGCCATGACATTTTCAGCCCCACGACTTATAGCAGCCGATCATGTCCTGATATTGTCATTGCTTGAAGGGAGGACTGTAGCCTATCGCGCTTGTTCCTGGTTTCTATCGTGTGAGTATTCGTGATGTCTAGTATATGGGAACTAATGAGCGTGAGCAGCGATGCGAGTCCTGCTGTCGAAAAAATTTTGAGGTTGTTCATTCTGCTAGGCTATCACTCGTGGGCCAATTTGAGTAATAAGGTAAGATGCTGAGTTCGATAGGATCGTTCGTAATAGGAATCACCTGCGATTTTGTCGTTGCTTCGCAATACGATTGGATGCTTGCAGCTGGCTCGTTTCACCACTGCAGCTATATCGGGTCGCCTCTTGAGCTATGTTTCTGCTTCCAGATTAGTACACCTCAAAATTCACAGCTAGCGTAGCATCTGCGTTAACGTGTCTGTCGCATTATGGTTGAGTTTTGGGTATCTGCTGATCGAGTCAATTGAGTCTGTTCGTGAAAGCTGTGTGCATCAGTCGCGACATGGTGAAGCTGTTTCGCTGCAGACTCAAAGCAGGTAACTGCGTCCAGGTCAGGCGTCGCCCAAGTTGTGCATACGAATCCGCCAAAGCATGGTCGTGCTTGAAACGCTTGGCTCGATTAGTCATGGCTCAGAAGGTGGATCACTGAAGAAGCTCAAGCAGATGAAAGGAAAGATTCGCGTCCTGCATCGTGTTCATTGCACATCTCAGCTATATCGTAGGCGACGGCAGCTATTGTGTGTCGTCCTTGTGATATCTCAGCAGATATCAGGATGGGCTGCAGTGGCCAGCCCGAAAAGGGTAGGGCCAGCTAACGCTGCAGTCTATCCGGGCCCAGGCTATACGGTTTAAATAGTGTTTAACCAGTATTTAATCCGTATTCAGTATAAATTCGCTAAATTTAAATACGGTTCGAACTAGATTTTAAATCTAAATTTCTACTATATTTTAGAGTTATAAATTAAAACTAGATTTTCTAGAAATTCTAAGTAAATTCTAAGTATATTCCGAAATTAGAAATCGAAACTAAATTTATTTAAAAATTCGAAGTAAATTCTAAGTATCTTCGAGAATCGAGATTCTAATTAGATTTAATCTTAATCGACGCTAAATACTAGCGGCGGAAGCTAAACTTTAAATAAAAAATCGCTTCTATCTTTTTATATATATAACTTTTAATAACTTTTTATTAATTAAAAGAATTTTTCTTTAAATTTTATATATATAAGATTTATATACTAGTACTAATATAGCTAGTATCTAACTTAAATAAATTAAAATTCTATATTAAAATTCTATAAGTTAATATAGTAATAAATCTCGATTCGATTTAAATATAGTTTAAATACGGTTTAAATCTTAAGAGATCCGATACGATTTAAGAGAAATTCGGTAGGATTTAAATAGTATTTAACCCGTATTTAAAATCAGATTTAAATACGATTCGAAACCGGTTTCGACTACTGTTCGAACACACTATATACGGCCAGGATAGGTCCTGAGGCTTGCTCAAAGTGGTGAGCTGCCTTTAATCGCAAAGCACAGTCTTGCTATCATGTCTTTTTGACAGCCTCGGATCTCTCGCTCTCCGTTAGTCATCCCTGCCTACCAGCCAGCACCACCACCTGAAGTGACTGTGGCACCCCAGGCGTCGTTGACTGGAGCAGCACCAGTATCGTTACCCCAGCTATCACCTTGAGGAGCCTGTGCAGGTGCAGCCTCACCAGCGCCCCATGCGTCGGCCTCACCTTGTGCATCACCGTTAGTCTCGCCTGCTGGATTGAAATCATCTTCTTCGCCAGCGGAGTCGTCGTCGAAGACCGCCTCCAATGCTTGATCTTCGGCAGGCTTGTACTCCTCCAGGAAGTCTGGCACTTTCTGGTTGTTCTCGACAAGCAAAGCAGCCAAGAAAGGTGCAAGTGGCTCATCGTTCTCATTGTAGAATGAGGTTGCGAGACCCAGGTTGCCGAGTCGACCAGTCCGTCCTGTGGAGAGTCAGCAAGCTTTGCAAATTTCGCGTGGGAGCTGACTTACCAATTCGATGAATGTATTCATCTTTGCCACCGTGCTCAATACTAGGCAGGTCAAAGTTTATTACATGCATTACATTCTTGACATCGAGACCTCGCGAGCCGACACCAGTTATGATCAAGATCGGACACTTGCCTAATCTGAAAGATCTCCTAAACACTGTCAGCATGGTCGGTGATAAGATGGCACAGTGCTCACATAGCGTCTTCGCGCTCCATCTGAGTTCGGTCCGAGTGAATGGAGGTTGTCGGCAGACCTCTATTGTAGAGGTAGTCATCGATGATGTCAACCATCTTCTTTGACTTCACGAAGATCAAGGTGCGTGCTGGAGGCGAGGCGATGAGAAGGTCGTAGAGAGCCTCTCTCTTCTTATTACCATCGACCCAAATGATCTATGACACATTAGCAACATCAAACAATGCGAGCTATCCACATACCTGTTGCGAGATGGACTTGACTGTTGACCCAGTTCTGCCGATTCGAATGCGGATGTAATCTTGTCTCAGGTATCGCTTGGCAATCATTCGGAGTCGCTTGTCAAAGGTGGCCGAAAACAACAGGTACTGGTGTTGATCGTCGGTCGAGGTGTTGGCACCAGAGAGAATCTCTTTCAAGTCCTCGGCCCAGTCCTCATGCAACATCTCATCAGCCTCATCGATGACAGTGAAACGCAGTCTGCCCATTGACAAGAGGTCGGCATCTCGCATGAAGTCGATCAGTCTACCTGGTGTAGCGATGAGCACATCGCAGCCTTTCCGCAGGTCTTCACGTTGTTCTCGCGTTGGACCTCCCCCGTAAGCAACGCAGGGACGAAGAAGTGAGCGATAGCAGAGTCGTCGAGCCTCGTCAAAGATTTGAATGCAAAGCTCTCGTGTTGGTGCGACAACGAGAACTAGTGGCTCTGCTCGTACTCGCTGAGGACCAGTCTCGCTGCCAGGAAAGACGCGAGGACCGCCGAGCTTTTTGATCTTTCCCATGAGCTTCGATAGGATAGGGACCATGAAGGCACTAGTCTTGCCCGAGCCTACCATTGTCAGTAACCCACACGTCAAAGGAAGTCTTCTCTCTTACCAGTCTGAGCAATCCCAACCACGTCAAATCCTTGGAGCACTGCTGGAATAGTATACGCTTGAATGGGTGTAGAGATATCATAACCCATCTTCTGGCAATTGTCAAGCATAACTGGATGAAGTCCCATGTCGGCGAACGAGATGACTGGTTTGACCGGGTTGACACCTTCGAGAACCACCTTGATGTTTCTGAGTCTGAGATCGTGAGCAGACAGACCATCAGCAACCAGCGAGTACTTACTGGTCGAATTGAATACCCTTGGTTATTCGAAGCTCGCTACCGAACAACTCCTCCTCAAGTTTTGGGAGTCTTGGAGCTACATCACCATATTCCTCTTTGTACTCGTACTTAGCTGCGTTGTGTGCCCAAGCAGGTACTTGAACATCAGGTTGGCCACTTGGTGCAGGGTCTGAAGACGTGGGAGCATAATTGAAAGCTTTGCCCTCGGACCAGCCTTTGTCGATGGCCTCTTTCAGCATCGTGTGGTTGCGCTGGCCGCCTGGCTGTATTGGATTTGCGTTGCCATTGCCAGCATCTGCCAGACCAGTATCAGCTGGGCCGGATGTGTCCCACTCAGCCATGGTGCAAGTCTGCATAAGATCAGTATCAATTGTCACCGACTTAGGCCAGAAGACTTACCTTAACGTTGTCGAAGACCTGTGACAACTAGTATAAGAAGAGGACTACGTCAAAGCCCCAGATGAGTCTTCGATATGGTGTAGAGATATGGAGAGAAGAAGAAAATTTTCAAAGTGCGAAGTGGAAGGATGGTCTTTAAATACCCGGAGGCAGGCACGACTTACAACAACACTTGTGCGTGGCAAATGCAACAATCTTAGCACTCCGGAAGCTTCTGACTGCTCGAGATGACAATGCTATTGGTTGAAAGAACATTAAAAGCAGGTTGAAGCACTGTTTTGCTCCACCTGAGCGTTGCTGAGGTGCTCGAAAGGCGAGCAGATGAAGGTTTTGACACGTGCCAGTGAAGGAAGGATGATTACGGAGATTGCTCAGACATCACCCCACCCTCGATGAGCTCTGGGCGAAGGCTGCGACCTCATTTGGGTGGTCAGCATTGCTTGGAGCTCAGTCACTCGTCAGAAGATCAGCTTGGAAAAGACAATCTGAGCTTAAGAGAGTAGATTATGGATGGTAGATGCATTCGTCAGGCTAGCGTGCACATTGGTATCTTTTGTCCATGGCTAGAACCTCCGGGTAGACAGACGCAAGCACAAAGAAAGCGTAGGCATGAGCAGGCCACCAAGCTTATCATAGACTTGTTGGACATGTATAATGAGACGGTATGCTTTGCCTCTTGATCAGCCAGATTGTAGAGCCGTAAGCCATGAACTGCAAAAATGTGGCAGGAGCTAATGGCCAGCAATACGTACGCGGGGATCAGGACATGGTTCTGTATCGGCGATCTTGCAAGCACAGCTATCTTGAATATTTGGTGTTGACGGGAAGTCTCGAGTCTACACGCAAAACAGGGGGTGATGGTAGTGGTGAGAATCGGACACGAGTCAGCGCATGAATGTCAAAACATAAGCCAGAAATACATTAGGTCTATCAATCAGGCCGAACGTTGGACATCTCAAAATCGTCCTCGAACTCCTTCACAGGCCATCCTCCAAGTTCACTGAGCACAGTGTCCTTCACAGACCAGCGCTGTCCTGAGCGAGAGTGGACCTTGAGGTCTGAGTACATCCTCAGTTCTGCATTTATTGGCAACGGAGGCGTATAGCCTCTATCTTCCAACATGCGACAGATCTTTAGAGCTCGATGCAACAGATTATACCGACACAGCGCGCTTCCCTTACCTATCCGCTCTTCGAACTGCTTGAAGCCTTGTCTCACACCATTTACGAGTACCTCGATATGCTCCCTGCCTCTATAACCACTACCCAAATCGAGCCGAAGAGCAGAAAGATTGGTCACCTTGTTCTTTGCACCGGGCATTCTCAGTTTCTCAAACTCAAAACGCTGGAATTCAGCAGGTAGACATTCAATATTGAAGAACCGTGGTCCTTTTCCAACACTCAATACACCTTCCTGCGCTAGGGAACGAAGTCTACCTCCAGCTGAGAATGCTCTATCATAGCCGGTCTTATTGTATTGGTCCTCATAAACAATCAAAGTCTTCAAGAAAGCTTCAGAAGTTGGTTTGACAAAAAGATCTGCTGGGAATTGCAAGAGACTGATGAATTGCTTTAGCATGATCTTATCAGTACAGCTTTTGCTCATGCTGATTTCGGCGTCAGCTCTAGCAGGCTTTCTTCGCAGAACACCCAAATTGGAGAAATAGCCACGACCGGCAGGAAGAGCCCCAACGTCAGAATCTTGGTTATCGCTGTGTTCTGCTGGCAACAGCTGCCAGGGGCTGGTGTCGAAACCCGCAGCTTGGGCTGAAGCCATGAGCAGTTCCATGGATGCATCCCCACATGGTGCTTCTGTTGAGAAGAGGTGGATCTGTATACCTGGATACATACTAAATGACGGTTGAGCCACGCGCGATTTGTTAGAAGACGAGTCGAGCTGGAGCCAAGCAGAGCTGGTCATGTCATTTCGGAGGATGCTCTCGATCTCACACAAGAGCCAATGGTTAAACCCTCGGAGTGCTAGGATTTCAGCATGACAGTCGTGCAGAATCAGACCTTGACACTTCGGGAGAGCTGAGACGGGGAGAGATTTCGTGCCCGTAGCTAATGAGACGATCTTGAGCTCGACATCTGTGGTTAGAGCAGATGCCGGAACTGGCTTGGAGAGCACGACGGCAGACATGGGCGTCCATTCTTTCTGGCCATTGGCTAGACTTCGAGGTTTGCACTTCTGTGGCAGAGCATTGAAGGTCTGGAGAGCAAGTCTTGCAATGTGTTCGTTCAGGCTCATATCAGGATCGTTCTGTGTTTACCAGCCTGCAAGCCATCCATTGAGGTTCGATTAAGCTCATGTCCATTGCTTTGGAACATCGAGCACGGGTCAACCCACGATCAAAGCTTTAAACATAGTTGCGGTATCGTGGATCTGGAATTGTGACATTCAGCTCGCTAGACAACGTAGTACAAACTCGTTTTTGGACATTCACATGTAGTGAATAAAATTTGCATCCATAGCGTTGCTAGCTTGATAATGGTTCTGCACGTCAATCTTCGTGTTCAATGGCAGGTCACCACTAAACTTACAAGCTTTTAACTGATCTGTAGGTGCTTGGAAGCCCAAAAGAGTCGCGACATAGGAGCCCGGAGAAGAGCGTGTGAGCCTTGGAGACATTTTACAGGTCGAGGATAGTAGTAGAGGTCAGTAGTCGAACATCTGAAGATGCTTTCAGGGCACGGACAGTGATGTCAGAAGGACAATCCGCAATAGGTAGTCTGCAAACGGTATGTACGTATCTATCTCTACACTTGGTCGTATATGACGTGAATCAAATGTGTACGGCTATATCTCTTGAGACAGACGGATTGAGCATTGCGGAAGCCCAAATATTCACTTCTCTTCTGGCGTCGTCGTGCCTTTCTCTTCCACAGCAGACGCTGCTTGACCTTTGCGGTACTTCCCGGTGAGTTGTGGGAAGCAGTAGCCAGGATGAAACACAGTCTGCACAAGAGTAGCATAAGCAATCATTACACCCTCCAGAGCTATGTAACTGGGCTCGTCTCTCATGATACTGGATCCCCAACCAGCAGCAAGCTCAGGTATACGATATATGCATCTGACGAGGACTGCGACGAATGCTGAGGCAACAGCAAAGATGAAAAGCCTGAACTTCCTGTCGTGAAGCGTAGCAGCAGCGGCAGCACTCAGAGGATGTCCTGATCGTGCCGCTCGTCTGCGCTTCAGCACGTAGTGACCAATGACAGTGCCAAAGATGGTGAGAGTGATGACCTGCCAACAAATACCGGCAATCATGATGTCTGTGCCAGTGTCTCTTCGTACACGATCGTCATCTGCGGTGGCGGCCATCCCTCCACCAATCGCTTGAAGCACCAGGCTGAACAGATCGCCAATGATGAAGATCCAGGTGTAGAATCTCGGCTTAATGGACGAGTATTCGGGACCGAAGGTCAGGGCCACATGCTTCATGGTCAGATATATTGCTGCGCTGTTGAATGCTGGTCCCAGAATGAGGCAGCAGATTTGCATCTCAAATCCAGCATTCGAAAATGGGTTGTTGTGAAGCATTATGCGTCCGCCGTATCCGACGGCTTCGATAGCGCACCCCAGACCAAGCGCAAGCATATATGTCCATGCCTTGTAATAGATTCCGAAAATGACGTTCGGCACAAACAGAAGAGCGAACCATGCCGCGAAGAACGCATTCGCACCTAAAGATGGATAATAGCCGTATATCGATGTCTCAACAGGACATTCGGCTGAAACCTGTAAACAATCACCCACGGGCATATTGTTCAACGTGTCGCTGTTCGATGTGTTCGTAGGGTTAGTATCAAAATGTTGATTTGCAAAGGGAAACGCAGAGAGAGAAAAGCAGTTCTAGATATCACTTTTCACGGTTGCCTTGCCATGCACGCCTGCTTAGGAAAACGAAAGTCGGCCTCGAACCATATGAGATTGCAATGATCAGAAATAAATCCATCGCATTCGTATTGTGGCCTCTGGTCCACATTTGCAGGGATGGTTGAGGTGGCGCTGCAAATTTAGCACAAAAAGATGGACTCTTGATGACTCGGTGTTGAATGTCGAATCATGGTCTGATATTAAAACACTGCGAGAACATGTGCCTGTCGCAAGACCGGCTATCATTGAGGAAGGCGGCGGAAGAACATTCCTGCCGTGTACCCATTTTGTCACTTGGCGTGCCATGGATAGGCCGTACTTCGTTAATCGAGCGTATTTTGACTTGGAGTCACACTTCGTGAGTTTCGAAACACTGGACTTGCTACTTTGGTAGTAAGGTTGAAGAAGGATGCTCGTCTCCGTTCATTTCGCAAGGTCATCTGTGTGTGATGATGGCGTATACTTTGTTTTCGCGAATCAAGGACTGGATAACGGTGGATATTCAATCGCAAGCACAGTATTGATACGGACTAGCGCAGAAGCTTTGATTGGTAGAAATCTATCCATGATTTTAACTTGCTGACTTAGCAACAACGAATCTTCTAACTGTTTTTGAGTCTCTTCGAGCAAGGCTTATTCCACTGTAGGCTAGGTACCCAGCATACGAAATCTCATCGAGATGGACGTCGACATTCACATCGATTCAATGCTGGACGACCTCGGTTTTGAAACTCAGCAGTGCACCAGTCCTGCTTCTCGCCTGCATGAAGTCTGCCACGAATAAGGAGTTGCAGCTTCAAAATGGTCTATCATGGTCCGAGCACGGCCTGTGGAACTTGTCGACGCCGGAGAGTGAAGTGCTCGAACGAGAGACCTATCTGCTCGACATGCAGTACCCGAAAGCTCCACTGCTCGGGTTACGGGTCAGTCTTCGATAGAGCCCACAAAGACCAGACAGAGATCGCCCGGAGAAAGGTGCAGCAAGCTAAACGACCTGCTCGTTTCAGCATCCGCTATGATATTGATCCAGACAGCTCAGCATGCAGCTCGTCAAGCTCCTCTAGTCCTCAGAGCATAGATGTCACTGGTAATGAGCTTTATGGTCCGTCCCGGGGACTGCCTCGAACGATTGTCTTGAGCTTTGAGACACTAGCATGCGACGCATTCTTAAGCATTTACGCAGGCCATCATGTACAAATGCAATCCAATGGAGGGTTTATGCATTATCTGGGTCAGATGTTAGATCGGACTCGTCTGGACAGTCCACTGCACCTAGCTGTAAAGGCGACGGCTGTCGGTATGGCAAGCTTGCTGAGCAGAAAGCCACACGAGGTATCTTCCGATAAGTACTTTGCCCAGGCTACACGATGTCTCCGAATGACTCTCGATGATGAGGAGAGAAGCCGTGATGACGATGTCCTTATGGCAGTCATGTTACTCGACTTCTGTGATACGATCAGTGATCACTTTCGGCCACTGAATTCACATGATGAGAGAAGTCACCTACTGGGCGCTTTGGCGCTGGCCGAGCATAGAGGTCAAGCGAATTATCAAAACAAGGCGAGTAAAGCCATGTTGATTTCGATGCAAACAGGCATAGTGCAAAATTCATTACGATCGAGAAGACCCCTTCCTGGCAATTATCATCACCGTTTCACTAATATGCGGATGCCGACAACTCCTGTCACCCTTCTGAACAATTTGGCCCAGAAACTCACAGACGTTCTCTCAGGTGCTCAACGACTTTTCGGCTCAGACAAAGAGGCCAATAAAGTCCTAGCACTCGAGCGAGACCTACTTAACCTTGACAGCGAGTATATCAAATGGTACGACACGCTTCCAGAGCTCTACCGTACTTATTTTGTCTACGGCTCAGATATCCCTGATTGTGTCAGAACGATGAGCGCCTATCAAGACACGTGTACTGTCAACAACGACATGTCAATAGCAAATATGCTCAATACGTGGAGGCAAAGGAGGCTGATTCTTCTGCATACACTCCTCAATCTCAATCGCACCAAAGCTCTGGTCGGAATAGAGGACAGAAACACTGAACTCGACATACATTCAGAAGTCCAGGAGATAGCTGATGGTATATGTTGGTCTGTCGGATTCCTCTTGGGCGACTTCGACCAAAATATAGCACCTCTTTTCAGCAAAGAATTGACATTTCCTTGCGCAAGAACAGAGAAAGGCACGATTCCACCGAGTCCAAAGGTGCACTCGGATCACGCGACAGGTTCAGGGCCATGGGTCATCATACTACCTCTCATCAGTCTTTATCTATACGCTACACCAAGACCAGGCATACTTCCGGTCAAGCTGCGAAATGGTCAATTAGCTTGGGTCATAAGCCAATTGCGAAGGTTGAAGTACGATGATCGGTGTCGAATAGGACAGATGTTGGCTGCAGAATCAGGAGGAGTACATCTATGTATGTCGCTCGATAACGGATCCGCCACTCACACCAGTTGTGCTTGCAAATATCTCTCCATGACCGAGACTGATCAACAATCCATACTCTCATTTGGAACACATACTGAAAGCACTCTTGAACACCGAGTTACTTGAAACTCTCTAACATGGCGGTACGAGACGACCCCACTACTCTGTGGATACTTGCATTCGACACGGGTAAGGATCCATCAAGACGCGCTACTACTAGTAGTTCTCCGCATTGAATACAGCAGGCACGCTCGATGCTTTGATGCACTTTGCTCTCGAATATCCATAACTCTTTGCAAGAGGCATTACGCGGTGCCTTTGTTCCCTTGAAACCCAGACACTCGTGCAAAATCAGCTCTTGCGTTCCGAGTACGAGTGAGTCAAGTATCATTTACTCTGTCCAAATCCAACTAATAAATTACAGATTTGACACGTGCAAAAGCCGACATTTCGACTGTGCTGTTTCCACTGGAGATGACCTCGCCAGCGCGACGCGTTATCCTCGGAGACAAGAACAGAAACACTTCGCTCAACCTGCGATCTCCCAATTACAAAGCCGCCATGGCAACCACGAGCAGCCCAAGCAGATTACATGAACGTATGCATCTGTCTAGTCCTCATGCTGGTACCAAGCGGAAGATTGCGGATGTCGAAGGAGCAGAACGCGTTGAGGAGGAGGACTTCGCGTACCAGCCAGCTAGCCAACCTGCAAGTCAGTCCGCGAGTCAGGTGCCGTACGAGACGAGTTTCGAGCTGCCACAAGAAGAGATGAGTCAGCGCACACTAGAGAAGCTCAACGAGGTGATCCTGCCTCAAAACAATTCCCAACCGCAATTCTCACGACCACCACTTGCGAAAGAATTCTCAGCCGGCAGTGTAGGCCTATCTGCGTTCATCAACCTTGATGGTCCACCTTCTACACAAGGTAGCGATGCAGTTCAACCAATTGACGAAGTACAACAACCAGGAACAAGCAAGAAGAACGAGGACAGCATGCTTGCAGAAACGCCAGAGAGTGCTCGTAAGAGAATGATCCGGGAGAGAGTTGCAGAAATGCAGACGCGCTTGCAGCTTGCAGCGTATAAAGTTCAGACCAAACAGACTAATCAACCGTTTTCGCGCCTCAAAACGCCCAAGATTACGCACGATCGATCTCCCTCTCCCCCATTAAACTGGATGTCGACTGCAATCACACCGTTATTGTCGTCATCAGCGATACATGAGCCACTTCCGACAAGGACCGTAGCCTCTCCCTACCAGGCAGACCAAGCAGAAGACCTGCATGCAGCAGAAGCCAGCATGGCTGCTGTACGTGCTCGAGCCACAGCTCAAGATAAGGCCGCTATCCGAAATCTGAGCTCGTTGCCTGTTCCTCAATTGGACCCTGCGTTGCCTGGTGTGAGTGAGTCTCAGCAAACCATGTCAACATTACCTATGTACGACGGGACTGAATCACAACTGCCATCTTCACCTCCCTTGTCACGCCAATCTTCTGTCTCTATTGAGGCAGAGCTATTAGCTGGACTAAAAGAACATGCCGCTAGACAGCCTGAGGCTCAGCAGCTCGGTAGTCCACCTGTGAGCGAAGTTGGGCCAGCAGCAGAGAACTACCATAGAAGTGTGAGTCAAGGTGAAGCGGCTAGTGGTTTAGTGCAGCTTATGACCGCTACATGAAGCAAGAATAGAGCTATATAGAACAGACATTACGAAATGAAAGCTGTCAGGCTCGGCGGAATGATGCGCGCTCATCACTCTGGCTCAACGTCGTCACGCCCTTGCTTTTCCTTGTTTTTCTCAATTCTGAACTTCCGGCGTACCCAAGCACTGTGGGACGGTTAGTGGTCAGAAGCTCGTTGCTTTGCGTGCACTTACAAATTCTGTCCTGCCCACGCACCGACAACGACCAGGCCTCCAAGTCCTAAGGAGCACAATGATGCTATTCCTATACCGTTCTGATATTGTCGAACGGCTTCTGCTGATGCTAAGAAAGCACCTATTGGCAGCAGTTCGGCTACAAGCACGGAAGCTATCACCCAGAATAGCCACGAGCCACGTTGGACGTTTTCTAGTTGTAGCTGCTCTAGCAAAACTGTTCGGTTCACGGCGACCGCCAGTGCCGCCAGACAACACCAACCCAAGGTAACCACAAACAACATCCAGGAGGCTGCGATACAGCCACGAACGTATTGCTTTGTGTGTCGCCACGGTTGAGGCGGATCTGAGAAGATAACGGTAAATGTAAAGCCAGCACCCAGCGTTGCAACACCTATAAGCACGGTAAAGAGTTGCGCGTACCAATCAAGCCACTGTCTCGGCGTGAGATATGTCCAGTTACCCTGCCTTTTCACTTTGATTACCCAGTCCAGTTTCTCGAGGACAGTGCTGGCCAGGTCATCTTTACCTTGCCAGACCTGATCGTCGGTGTGCCCACCTTGCTGACTTACATTGCAATTGCCTGGAGCTGCACCAGAAGCATGATTTCCTGGCGGTACGAAACCTCCAACGACAATATTGTGTACAGTAGCATCTAGCAGCTTATCCCACAGAAGCTCAATTTCGTCCTTGCTGATCACAACGCTGCTGGCCATATTGGTTGGACTGCAAGGGTGAGGAAGTATATAATCTGAGTGTAGGAACATCAGAGTAGATCGACGACCTTTCAAAGTTGTGCTGACGGTCCAGAACCCAACATTGTTAAAACAAGCCAATCGACTCTTTGCACGAAGCGAAAGTTATGCACAGTTAGCGAGCGACTGCTTGGCAGCATAGTACAGCAAACAACTATGAACATGACTTGCTGTGTTTCATATTGCGTGATTGGGTATTCGTCGGCCTGGTTGTGAAGATAGCAGCATCAGCATGTCCTTCGGGATTATGCCGGAGAACACTGAGCACAACGCTGACCAGCAGCAGTATGGACGTCACGATCAATCATGTTCATGTTTCGTTGACAAGTCGTACGAACAGGAGCATTGCTATTTGCTCTACATCCAGATTCGGTCGAAGCTGCAGGAGATAGCAATGAAAACACTACTCAACTCCCGCGCAATCAAAGATGACCAGGCCAGGTTATTCACGACTTGGGCACTGTTGAGATGCACAAAGCACAAATGACCTCATCGTGCATCGCAACGGACCAGGAGGTCGGAGGCTTTCCTGCTCGGCTCGTCGCTAGCTTCGTTGCCCTAGGTGAATGGCCTACTTCCTTGTTTTCCCAGCGAAGGATGGACTGTGATTGCAACGTGTCAGTCAAAGCCCGCCTCCTTGTTGCAACGGCTCTACACGATCTTGCAGTAGTTGCCGCCTTCCAGAACATGATAGGAGTTGCTATCCGCTATCTTGACACTTCATTTAGCGGTCTGCAGCATCTGCAGCACGTAGCTTGTCCAGCCTACAAAAGCGTAGGGTTGACTGGTGTGATTGGATGTAGCAATCTGAATTTTTGAGCACTTCTGGCCAGTCAGATTTTAGCGAATGGTGTAGAGCAGGGTTATTGGTAGCATCACAACAAAGGATACTGAAGCGACTCATGCTGCTTCCAGCCTCTGATTGTAACTAAAATCATAGTAAGGGTTCCCATGCTTGTATATCGCCTTTGTGAACATGTTTGAATTCTTCTGAACGGAGCTGGGTAGATTTTGAATTTGTGGTAGGTGTTCAGCAACGTGGAGAGCAGGGAAGACAAGCGCCAAAAGTCTAAAAGTGCTAAGGCAGTTGCGACCTCGAGCTCTTTGTCGCAGTTGCCTTTCCCTGTTTCGAAAGCTTTCGAGTAGCACTTTCCTGGACGAAAATTAGGACGAAAGACCTGGGAAAGTCATCGCACGATCATCTCCATACCACAATTGCAAACACAAACATTGAGATCGCAACCACGATTCGCAACGGCGCCGTTCCTGGTTGCACGACACCATATAAGAGGCGTGGCATTAACACTGCTCCTCTGCGGCGGCAATAATAATGAAGAAGAGGCCTATACTTCAACCGTGTGCGACCTATATTGAGCATTCCGCCAGGAGGTAATTGAGCTTTGGCCACAACCTTGAGGGATGGAGGGACCACCTCCCCCTCCTCCACCGCCACACGGCGACAACCCTCGCACAACACGATCTGGAGGCTTACCCGACGGCAAATACGATATCTTTGTAATACCACCACATTCGGCTGGATCTGGATTCTTGTATTTACCATCTCTCAATACACAGCGCAACAGCTTTTTGGCAGGATGTTTCTGTACAGCTACGGCCTTCTTCTTCTACTCCGTTGCTATGCCCGTGGCTAAAGATTGGTTCTACAATACGCTCAATGGAGGCGGGTCGGGAGTTCTGGTATTGGTTTTGGGCGTAGGTGTTGTAGCTTGGGCACTTGGAAAGACACAAGGAGAGACAGGAGGCCCGACTGGATCAGGGTCAGCTCATGGTTCATCAAGCACATATACCGAGCCGCCGCCACGTCCAGCGCCTCCACCCAGAGAACCAACGCCTGAGCCTACGCCTCCGCCAGACACGTCCCAAAAGCCGCAGGAGTCTTCGAAATCTCCGCCACCAAAGCCGAAACCTGCGCCAAATGCAGACGCTAAAACGGCATGGGAGAAGGCGCGTGAGGAGACCAGAAAGCGCGAAGAGGAGCGAAAGAGAGCCGCGGAGATACAGCGGCGACGAGACGAGCTGGAAAAGGAGCGACAGAGACAGCGTGAAAAAGAAAAGCTAGAGCAGCTCGAGCGAGAGTGGAAAGAGAAGAAAGCGAAAGAGGAAGATGCCGCCAAAAAGGCTGAAGAAGAGCTCAAGAGCAAACAGGCAAAAGACGAAGCCGACAAGAAGGTGCAAAGAGAAAAGGAGCGTCGCGAAAGAGAAGCGCGAGAAGCGTTGCTCAAAGCTGCAAAAGAAGCTAGAGAAGCCAAAGAAGCTCTCGAAAAGACACGCAAGGAAGAAGAAGAACGGAAAAGAAGAGAAGAGACCTCGCAGAAGGCTAGCAATATTTCTAGCAAGCGACCACCAATGCCTTCAGCCAGGACTGAACAAGACGATGATGCTTACTCGTTCCGACCATATGATCGACAAAGAGCAACTGAAAAAAGTTCTTCAGGATCAGTCTACTCAGATGACTCCTACGCCCCGTCAGCGACTACTGCCAAGACGACACCGCCGGCGAGCACGAGAGGTCCATATTCCACTAAAGATCCCGATAAGATTATCATCAAAGGTGTATACTCGTTCAACAATGCCTTTATGCGAACGCCGATATCACAGTTGATCTCAGGACAAGGTGCAGTCACTGATGGTCTCATCTTGAGGATCACTACCGAAGGCCTTTTCATCGATGACGATGTCAGGGGTGTGCCACAACGAGAATGGGATGTCAAGGCGTGGACCATGAAGCTAGCAGAGGTAAGTCATTTTGTGCGTCAATTTGTCGAATTTTGCTAACATCGTGTTAGAGTGTTGAATTGCAAGGTCATCTCATTCTTCGTGCCTCAATTCGTGACGCGGAAGGCAAGCGGTACGTCTTTATTATGGCACAAACAGAAGGCTGGAAAGTAGCGGTAGGACTACAGCGCCTTCGGAAAGGTAGTCAGGTCAGATCTCTTGGCGTGGCAGGCATGCCGATGAATGAGGCAAAGGCTCTGCTCGAGGGCCTTGGCTGGACATAATCACAAATGGATGCATTGAAATCGTCCCAGCATTGATGCCAGACAATGCTATCGGAGCACGAAGACGAAGCACCACAAAAGTTGATGTTAAGGTACGGTATGGTATGAGCATAGCGATGGCGTTGCGAGCATGTTGTCACTCTTTTGATACCCCTGAAGCATAGCGATGCATTAATGGATGAATAAATATGCATGATGGCGTCAGAAATGTAGATAGGCAAGATGATTGTCCACAGAGATGAGCAGCCTCAGGATAATCTGGAATGAGAACTGATTGAATTTCTCTTCATCTTCTTTGCGCACGAGAATGACATTAACCTCCGAACGCCTGCGCTATGCGACCCTTCACACCTCTCCCTCTCCAACGCATAACAATGGTCTAATTTAGCGTCAACGGGAATCTCTCCCTTATCTTTGGGCCATAGTAATAGAATAGTAGAGGGGCTGGTCCAATCGCTACAGATAGAAAGCCAAACATGCTTATGCCCTGCGAATTATTAGCAACCACATCGGATGAAAGTACTTCAACCACTTACCCAGCCATAACCGAGCTTATCGAACATAGCCGGCGCAAACAGCGGCACGACTCCTCCCACAAGACTCCTAAATACACTGCCACCAGCAATAGCACTAGCAGCATACTTCGAAAAGCTGTCAATATAGTAGTTCTGTATCGTGTTGAATATCACAACCTGGCCAAGCCCATACAGGAACGTTGCAGCAATACAAATCGCCCAATGGAGCCTGAACTGCACTGACCATGCGAACCAGAAAAGCGATATAGGTACAAGGACACTCCCAATGTTCGCTAGCGGGAGTCGATATTCAGGTTTCGCTTTTCCGTTGTTCTTTTCGGTCAATTTGTTATAGACAGTGTCGATATATGGAATGATGAGTCGCACACTAAGCACGAAGCCAAGACCAGGGCCAAGATAGAGCAGACCGACCTTTTCGGAATTGAAGTTGTATGGTGGTTTGCTAAATATTGCTTGGAGATTGGTGAAGATGCTGTAGGTTGTACCGAAGATCAAAGCTTGCCACAGAGACATTGTCAGGACGATCGGCTGTATGAAGATCACGATCGGACGTTTCATACTTTGTTTCAGTTTCGCTGCGATAGGTCGATCGTCCTGCCCATCGAAGGTGTACTTACTATCTGGATGCTCGCTCTTCAGCTTGTTGCGTTTCTGAGACAAAAGGACGGGTGCATATGTCTCTCGAAGGAAGAAATAGCCTATCGTTGTGTTGAAAGCGCTGACTATGAGAAGAATCCAGTAGATCCAGCGCCAATTAAGGCGGGAAACAATTATGCCACCAAAGAGAGGCCCAAGACTAGGTCCAAGCAAAGGACCGAGTAAATACCATCCGAATATGCTTGCTCGCTCGTGTGGCTCATACATGTCGTTTATGGTACCTCCACCATTAGCTATACCGACTGAGCCGAAGAAGCCGGAGATGGCACGAACGGCAATGAGTGTGGGAGCATTTGGAGCAAGAGCTGTCGGGATTTGCAGGACTGTGAAGATGCTGAAACAAACAATGTAGATGAGTCGGCGTCCGAAGGTCTCTGATAGTGGTGCCAGCACGAGAGGTCCGACTCCCATGAAAATCACAAACCCGGTTGTGGTCGCAATAATGCTCGTTTCTGGTGCGTTGAGATCATCTGCAATCTGTGAGATACCTGGTGTGAACATAGAGCTTGCCAATGGCGTCAAAATAGCCATGAAGCCGATGATAAAGACGTTGAGCATTCGCTTCTTCTTGCTCCATTGCTTTGGGTCATCGTCGTCTTCCTCAGTGAACGTGATCTGCTCTGGTTCCTCGTCTTGGTAGCTATTTCGTTCACCTTCGGTTGTCAAAAGAGGCCTCTCCTCGTCGTTCTGCTGGCGAGGCGCCATGTTTGCTTCGTGCTGGGTTCTAAGTCGATAGCATGAATTAGGATCAAGACACAGTCAAAGAGAACAATCCTTGTGCCTTAGTTGCATTATCAAGATTAGGCTTTGACCACTCCGCGTGGCCTTGATCAGATCGTGAATCAATGGTGTTCCTGAGATCGATGACGATTGCTTTTCCTGGCCGCTATAACGATGCGCCAGTCGACGATGAGTTTAGGCTCGATTTGACGAGATCGGGGAGCAGACAGTGCCCATAACCCGGCAAAAACTTCCGGCCAGCGTACCACCCACTCCTAGGTGGCTTCATGGAGCCTCAGGTCTGGGAGGTCTGCTCACCGTCGACCTGCTTAGCCTTGAATGCACGTATCTACGATATCGACGTGTTTGTTGTCTTAAGGTGTAAATGTTTATCTATCTGTTATGGTGAAATGTGTCCTTCAAAGATGATTATGTGGTCGTTAATGCGCAGCAGCTCTGGCAGTCATACCGAGAACGTTCCTGGCATAACATGTGCTATCAAAACGCATGAGCGCCATGTGCTGAGGCTGATGGATTAAGTCACGGTTCTGCCTTTGTCCCGGTATGGACATAATCTAACCAGAATGCTCCGAGTGAAAGTCTCACAATTTATCGACGACCAACTAGCAGGAAGGTAGGAAACGACGCGTCTGAGTTTATGGTCATTTAACTTCAGAAGAAGTTGTCTATATTCCAGCCTAATTGATACTTGAGCTATACGTACCGAAACCAAGATCTGTTGGGAGGGAATGTTGGCGATAGTCTGTAGACGAGTACTACGCGCCTGATTTCTAGACTTCATGGCTTAACGAACCATTCTGAAACCAAACAGACGAGCGGCCAAGCAGATATCCCCTTACTGACTTGTGCCATTTCGCGATGCAAAGGGCTCGCCCGACTGCCGGCGCTTTGAGCAGCATTTGACCCATGAAGTGAAGGCGCCGAAATCACAGTAGATGTTAGATTGTTCCCTATACATGCCACGCAATATTGATGCAACATTTCCTGGGTGCAAATCGACCGTGCAAAGACATCGCCTAGATGAACACTCACAGATTGGGACGATAAGACGGGCTTCGCTGTACGTCGGTCAATTCAGCGCAGGTCAACACGATACCAGTACCAGATATCGCCACAACAATATGGGCTGCGGAACGACCAAAGCTTGGAGTGCTTGTCTAACCATCGTGACACTGCAGAGCGGAAAGCAGAGATCGGGATCACTGCTGATACAGCTAATATTGGGCTACTGGACGTCAAGATATCAGTGTTACTTGGCTGGAAAGTCCCTTCGTGTCTGTTATAAACCCGTAGCTCAGCAGCCCCATGGGCAAAGGTATCGGTACAGCTTGCAGTCGATGGCTTATGGCACGTACAACCCTAGACAAATTACGTATGCTGGAAGAATACACAAGTCTGTGTATGAACATTGATGATCTGTCTAGCTACCTGAGGTACTATTCACTCTGGCAGACGGCTGGAGATACCTTCCTGCGGACCAAAAGTTCGTCCATTGCGAGGTACTATGAGCAGTTCAGACCCGCACAGATTTTGAGCCGAAGCGTAGTATGCGAACTCAAAATCCATTGGCCAAATATACCATCCAATCAGATCATGTAAAATGATTAGTCAATCACCACTTTCCGGGGTAGATAATGCTGCTACGAATCAGGCTGTGCTGCTCGAAGAAATCGCTTGAGCATCGTGACAGAAAGATGCTTCGAAGTACTGGTGTCGTAGCAAGCATTCCATCAGTCCTTCGTTCTGCAACGACCATGGCACCGGCTGCTCTCCAGAGTTTAAATCATGCAAGGCTAGCCGGTTTACAGAGTCTGAAAGATGTGTCCAACTCAATCCGAAAAAAAGCAATTGCCCATCAGTATCAAAATCATGAATCTATACACACGCCTTAGAATAAACAGGCTACGTGGACAGCCTCCAGCAATAGCATTATTGCAAATTGTGCTACATAAAGCTTATCTCTCGAGCTCTTCTTAACAATGACACAATACGCAGCAGACTATTCGAAAGCAGATTAACATTCAAAGACTCATCTTGAAAGCAGTATTCGATCCCAACAAGAACATCACTAGCCTTGTATACCCTCGAAAAAAACAAAACCATGCAAGTCCAAGATTTTGTTGCTCGTTTGAATGAGCTCAAATCAACCCACGAATTTCTCTTCATCATCTGTCAGTGCAACAATATTTCCTCATGTCAGGGAAGCATCAGCAAAGCTAATTTTCCTTACAGTCTTCCGAGGCCATTGGTGTCCCTTTTGTATGTATTACCTGAAGAGCCTTCAACAAATCAAAGGTCAAATTGAGGCACAAAGTGGTAAAATTGTCGCTGTGACAGCCGAGCCAGAAGCAGAACTTCCAAACACCAGAAAAGCTTCTGGATACGATGGTGAAGTCATCGTCGATGTTCACAACAACTTGGCGCAGAAGTTGAAGCGATATGGGCTGTTGGACGTAGCGATCTAAGAGAAGAAAGGGTACGAATTTGGAATGGCACAGCCTGCAATCCTGGTAAATCGATTCAAGGAGAAAGAGGTTCTGTTTAGTGGGCCATTGTCCCGAGCGTGGTAAGCTGCGTTGAAGGAGAAATCATGAACTCCGATGCTAACAACTTGTACAGAAAAATCTTGGTGGTGCAAAGGATAGACCGAACCTACAGCAAGTATGGGAGAACACTCAAGCACAACTTAGAGGAGAAGAAAAGATCCATCAGAAGCTGAAATTGCAGACTTTCTTTGGTGTGATGAAGGAGAAGATATTTGGCTGAGCGTGCGGCTTTGATCACCACAATGTGTGGCATAGAAGGCTGTGGGTGGTCTGACAGCAGTCACCCTCACCAAAAGTTAAGTACAGCGGTGGTCAAGATCAAAGCACGAGTACTATGCATACAAAGGCTTTCTTGAACTCGTCCGTTTATTCGGACGAAGACAACCTCGAAAAGTTAGCCTACCTTCTTCCACCATGCATGCGGGACGATATTGGGCTTCCTAGCACTACGTAAACAACTGTGAAATGCAGCACGCCTTACCTGCTGATAGTAGCCTAGATTGCGCTTCTATGCTGACCAGCCTGGAAGTCCTCCATCTACACAATTAACGTATAAATCATATTGCCTTGAGTTGAAGACCTCATATCGTGTATTATTTCGATCTTCTAGTGAAAAGTGCCTACTGGCCAAGTAGTAGCGAATATGCCAAACCCAACAATAGTACTCGTCCCCGGATCATTTTCCGATCTTAGCTTCTACAAGGACAACATTATTGCCGGACTCGAGGCAAAGGGTGTTTCTGTTGAAGCAGTACACAACCTCAGCAGCGGCTTATCAGCAGGCCAAGCACGGCCAGGACCACCACCGTCAATGTACGATGATGCGGCTCAGATCGCCAAAGTAGCAGAGACGCTGGCAGATGAAGGTAAGGACGTGATCATCGTCGCTCATTCGTACGGCGGTGTGCCTGCTACACAAAGTGTCAAAGGTCTCAGTAAAGAAGAAAGGCAGAAGCAGGGCAAACGAGGAGGGATCGTGAGGCTGGGGTATATCACTTGTTTAGTTCCAGAGTATGGTGCTAATGGCAGCTCTGTGCTTGCAGGAGCACCACCAGAGCAGACAGTTCCAATGGGTGTTGATGCTGATGGCTGGATGTATCATGAGGTTCCTGAAACTACAGCTAGAATCTGTCTTAACAATCTGTCGGATAGGGACGAGGCGGTGGCGTGGATCAAGAAGATGCCGAAGCACTCTGCGGTCAGTTTTGGTGATGCGTTAACGCACGAGGGTTTCAGGGATGTTCCTGTCAGCTACTTGTTATGCGAGGATGATTTGTGCATTTCACCCCTTGTGCAGCAAGCTGGAATTGACATGATGGAGAAGAGGAGTGGAAGGAAGGTCGATGTCACGCGCATCAAGGCAGATCATTGCTGCAACATCACCGCTCCCAAGGAAACTGTAGACTGGCTGGTCAATGTTGTGGAAAAGTCGTCGGCAGCTTCATGAGCTATCATCCATATCCAGAAGAACGAATACATCGTGGCTTAGGTATGTGTAAATTGAGCCTTCCAACAGGACGCGGAACGTCTTGATTTGCAGATTCGAACATTAAGATACCTCGCACTGCCACCCTGCTTCAGAAATGGGAGCAGGGTATTTGCTGCATTGTAGTTGCCTTCCAGACATGAGAACGGGTTGTGCAGCCGGTATAAAAGCCAAGCATTGGGTTTCGAGAAAATAGCTCGAAACGTATGTGCCGCCCTTGCGATGTAATTTTATTCTATGCCTGCGCCGGTCAGGTTGCCCCAGTCCTGAATATCTTGCTGCTGTACATCATAACTTTCGCGTCTCTTCTCGCTAATGAGGCGCTCCTTCTTTGTTGTCGACCTGTTGTTCTCGCAGTGCCGGTCGCTTGCCAAACTGTTCAGCTGTATCTATCGTCAGTACACAGATTTGAGCTGTTCCCAATATTACACACAGTTCATCATAGCGCCTGCACCAGCATTGATTCCGTATAACACGATGAGACCAGCTGCGAAGAAAGGAAGCATCGGTTCCGCTGTTGGGATTGTCAGTCCCGTGAAGCAGGTATTCTGCGCTTTAACGTACACATCTTGCCGGGGAACTTCTTTGGGAGGAATCCGGGCATCTTGAGGGTAAATGCGATGTCTGGTAGGTATTTATTTGTGGTTGAGAGATCAATCGCATTGACACGAAGATGAGGTCAAGCTGCACGGGAGCTCGAATCTTGTGGCGGCCTGAGAGCCTGTCACGTGTTGACCGTAGGTACGGTCATGTATCCATCAGCCAGTGCACTTAGACCGTCAGCAGCAGGATAGAAGTGTTGTCGAGTATACGTGCACGATCTCGATAGCATCGTCTAGTCATGTCCCGAATGAGTGTGCAGTGACCGTGTGTATCTGGTGCGGTTCGAAGTATGTGCTGAGCAGTATTCCATTATATCTCGCAGCCTTCCCAACTTGATGTCTCTGGCATGGCGACACTCGGTCCCGCAGTAGCAGCACTACGATCTTCCTTGACCTTGCTGGACTCAAGCATATCTATTCTAGATAAAGGTGTATCAGATTTTCCACGTCTACGAAAAGTGCTGCAGACCCAACAGCATTTTGAATTGGTGCCAGAGAAGACATTGAAGCAGGCACAGCAGACCTTGGCTGATGAAATATCACCTGCAGTAGACCAGCTGCTATCTGCGGCCGAAACATATATCAAACAGCTTGCGCGAAAGGAGCAGAGTTTGAAAGCACGATCGGAGTTGTTAGAGGGTAGGTTGGACTCGAAGCAAATCTCTGCTTCAGAGCAGCCTATACGATCGAAAACGAGTACTTTGAATCGTGGCAATGGCTCGAACGAAACTCAAGCTTTACGAATGAAAAGGCTACAGCAGAAGAAAGATCAGCTACAGTTCGCGATCGAACGGCTTGAGCTGCAAACAAAGCAGAAACAGCGCGATTTGCGTAAGAGCATGGCTTTTGCCAGTCAAGAGGAAGATTGAGCTTGTGGACTACAACTCTCCGCTGGTTGAGAGTCGGTCAATGTGCAGGACTTTATTTCGCGTTCCGGCTGAGTTCCAATCCAGACGGCACATGAGCAACTTGTATAATGTCAATTTGAGCTAACAGCTCTCTTGACCAGAAGTCGATTTTCGTGGATAGCCGTCAACGAGATTGGTCCTCTTCAATACGCTCGCGAGGTAGTTTGTGTGCTTGTGGAGGTCTCGCGATTCAAGGGGCATGTATGCGATGCAGGTGCTTGTTCGTTTTGGCTAAGCTTATCTTATCAAAATGCCATGTGCAACTTGCATAATCGAGCCGATCGTTCGGTGCTGTCCCACCTACGATCTGCTCTAGTGGTAAGGCGATGCAAGGATGTGTCTGATCGCAGATGTTTGTGAAGAAAACAAATCTTACTGCAGTCCAGAACACTTATCATATCGACCACTCTGGCGAATTGCTGTACATATGGTCAAGGTTGCACGTGGCATCAAGATAGACCTCGGCGAGCACGTCTGTTTGAGCACTAGACACGTTCTAGTGATGTTAGCTTCTTTATATTGGCTTCTTAGTCTTATATTAGTCGTTACTAGTGCTGTCTAATATAGCTATATAACCGTCGCTCTATACTACTCTAAGCTTATAGAAGCTAGCTACTAGCTTTTAAAACTAGTAGGTATTTTTTAGATCTTCTATCTCTTAATTAGTAGCTTATACTCGTTTATAACTAGCTACTATCGTTTATTTATAGTAAAGTAAATTTTATAGTTTCTAGTTAGAGACGTTAAGGATATAATAATAAGATATAAAGAGATCTTTATAGATTATAAGATTATATATTTTAAAAAGTATTTAAGAATATTATAAAAGTAGATATTATAAATATTATAAATATTATAGAAGTAAGAAACTAACTATATCTTTATCGATAATAACTCTTCTTACTTCCGTTTATCTTTTAATTAAAATAATCTATATAGTAGTAGAGTTTATCTATATAATATAGCTATAGCGAGAGACTAAACTTTATTATATTATTATAGATATAAATAAAAAGATCGATTATATACTTTATAGAAAATAAACTAATAGTTATAGATAGTTACTAATAAAAAAGTCGATATATAAATAGATATAATAACTATAGCTCTTCTTTAAATTATAAAAAGATTAGTATAGTAAAAAAGTTATATAAAGACGGTACTATATTTAAATTCTACTATCTATCTAAATAGCTATAGAGATTATTATAGTTAAATATTAAACTATAAAACGAGACTAAAGAATAAAAATTATATATACTTAAACTATATTTATATTTAGAAGCTATACTTCTATTTACTTTTTATTTATATAAGAAATTTATAGTTTATATTTACTTATTAAAAATAATAATTAATTATAGTTAGATTTAATATAATTTTTAATTTAAAATATAATTCTTAAACTATATTAGATTTTTATTAATTCTTTAAAGCTACTACGTATAGTATTTCTAATAAATCGAATAATTAGAAAGATATTTAATAATACTATTACGATTACTTCTAAAGTATATCTAGATAAGAGATATAATTTAAAGATAGAAGACTAGATATTAGTTATATATAGATTAAAAAGATAAATACTTAGAAGTATTTAGTAAATACTATAAGAAGTAATAATTTAAATTAACTATAAAGAGTAAAACTATAAACTATAATAATAAAAAGAATTTATATCTTATATACCTTTACTATATTTTTTACTTCTAATAATTTATAGTATATTAGTTTTATTATTTAGATTCTCGTAAGTAAGCGTTTCGATATATATAAGACTAATACTATTTTACTTACTCTTTTCTTACTCTTTACTTATCTATATCTTACTTTAAGTTAACTATATTATATTTATCGACTAACTAAGTATTTACTAAACTTATAGCCTTAGCTATATTAGATTTAGTAGTATAAAACTATATAATAACTAGTTATTTAATTACTTTATAAGAACTATAATAAAGAGTTATAATTTATTAATAAAGAAGTAAATATAAATCTTTTTATTTATTATAATTCCCGTCTCTTCTTTATTTCTTTTTTTAGCTTTATTCTCTATAGTACTAAGCTCTCGTTTCGATTACTTTACGAATATCTATCTACTAATCGTCTTTCTTTCTATTTATAAAATATTATTATATATAAATAATAATTCTATTATTTACTTAATAAACGATATAATTAGTTCTAAAAATTTAAATATTATATTTAATATTAAAATACTAACGCTTAGTACTATCGATAGAAGCGCTTAAGATATAGTACGAGATTATTTTCGTTAATTTTATAGATATTATTAATAGATTAAGTAAATTATTACTACTATCGTTTATAAGTTTATTATTTTAGGTACTAGTAAGTTTTACTTAATTATCTTATAGAAATAAAATCTTTTCGTTACTAATTATTAAAATTTTAAGAATTTAATATACTTAAAAATAATTAAGAACTTTATTTTATACTTTATATAGAGATATTAGAGTTAAAACGAATAAGAAAATTATTTAATATTAACTTATATCTATACCGTTTAGAAGTCTTTTATAGTAATTTAAAATTAGTAATACTATACTTCGTTTACTAAAAGTTACTAAAATACTATCTTAAACTTTATTAAAGACGATAAAATAAACTCTTTAAGTTTATTTTATAAGATATAATTTAAGTATAATTTTATATAGAACGATTTTCTAACTTATATAGTATAACTATAGTAGAACGACTAGTATAACTATAATTATAAGCGATACTAAGTAG